>JAOUQU010000024.1:416822-428794 GCA_028566735.1 Ammoglanis amapaensis
GGGAACCAATTAATTGTATTTGCATTATTTCTTATGGAGAAATGTGTTTCGGATAGTGAACATTTCGGATACCGACCAACCTTTCAGAACGGATTGTGGTCGTTAACCGGGGTTCCACTGTATTGTCTTTTTTTTTTTCAAATTTACAGCATGTATTCATCAAGAAGGAGAAGTGAGCTTTGTTTCCCTTGTCCAGTTACAGTCCTATCCAAGAATATTGTAACACTGAGGCCAATCCCTCAGCTGTAGACTGAAATCATCTGGGTCTGACTATACATGATGAATATTAGATAATAGATCATCATTTCAGCTTTTATTTCCAGGTATCAGAGGGTACTGCCTCTTGTCTGAACTCACCCATTATTTGTATAAGTATTGGAACAGATCAACTTGAAATAATAATTTTTGCAGATAAGATTTGTGCATTTGGGATTATGAACAGAACTTTTCTTTCTACTTACTACTCTAACTATAAATGCAAAGTCTGCACAGAGACTAAATCTGAAACTAAGTATAAATATACAGCACAATTAGTTGTCTGAAAAATGAAGGAACAGGTCACACCTGGACAACAAAATACACCTGACAGTCACATGTTCCAGTATTGACCATGTAATTGTATAATGACATATATAAATAGTCTCAGTCTTCAGCAGAGATAATTGTCGTCAGTGTTCTAATGCTGTGTATCAACTCTTATTAATCCCTCAAGCTAGTTTAAGGTTAATTTAAACAAAAACATGTGTCCTTCAAGGTTAGTATCATCTGTACTCAAGACTCAATGTTTTTAAGCTATTCTATTTATAAGTATTAATTATACAGTTATATCAGGAATTT
Organism: Ammoglanis amapaensis; assembly: GCA_028566735.1. Lineage (NCBI taxonomy): Eukaryota > Metazoa > Chordata > Actinopteri > Siluriformes > Trichomycteridae > Ammoglanis > Ammoglanis amapaensis. The sequence goes on from JAOUQU010000024.1 coordinate 417,660, forward strand.
AAGTTCATTAGTAAAATGTAACATTTTCCACCACACATCTTATCCAGTTAAGTTAATAGCTGAGTTCGATCCCCAGGTCCCCAGGCAAGGAGAGTTATTTCTGTGTGGGGTTTACATGTTCTTCCAGTGTTTGTGTGGGTTTACTCCAGGTGCTCTGGCTATTGCCCACAGTCCAAAAACATGCAGGGCAAGTTAACTGAAGATGTTCACATGTCCATTACTGTTTTTTATATAAACTTGTGTTAATCCTTGTCAAATGGAGAGTGTCTTTCTGTTAAGAATGTAAGTGTAATACTTGTAAGTGTAAAGTTAAAATCCTAATAAGCAAAAAACTAATAAAACTCTTTAGAAGATCTCTAAACAGGACTGGACATTTTATCTCATGCTCTACCTTCTAGTCTGGTGACCAGCAGATTGCCGTTAGTCCACTGATAGATCCAATGTTGGAACGTGCTGCATTTTTGTTCCACTTCAGATGTGCCTTGGTTAACCAATCTACCAGTGTTATCAAACAGTGAATATTTGAGGTATTCTCCTTTTAGGTCTGCCTCTACGGTTGCATATGGGATATTGTTGGCTGGCCGATACATTAAATATAAAGGAATCACCCTGTTTGTTGAAATAAGAAAAAAAATCAACACAAGTGGTCCAACCTTTGTGATGTTAGTTCTTATTCAAGTACTGAAAACATTTACTTACTCCAATAAAAAACCAAAGTTTTCAATCACCCTGGCCTCAGCAGCAAAGATTTTGCAATATTCTCGAACAGTGTTCTGAATCTTACATTCCTAAGGACAAGAACATTTCAAAAAGGTAAAAAAACTGACAATGTTAGTGTTTTTACCATTATTTAAAAAAAAAAGTGGTTATAAAAACTCTCACCTTCTCTTATTTTCACAAAGAAAAAGTTTCAGTATTGCTTTACCTGTTTAGTGGTCTCAAGGTTTGTGAGTGCCAAGCTGTTTTCCTCTTTTAATCCGTATAATATAGGGTTCTTAACTTTGGCAATGCAGGTACTTCCAGACTCAAAGACTGGGTCCAGGCCATAAATGACTTTTGCCCTGCTTGTCTTATGTGTGATGCCCTCCCCAATATGCACCTCCTCTGTCATGACACGTCCAAAAAACTTATCACCCCAGTAGCCAGGGTCCACCAGACCTTTGGTAAATAGCAAGGGCGTCATCTCAATCTCCTCACCCACTAAAGAGAACATATAACATAATTTCACATAATATGAACCATTAATAATCAATTAAAGCATTAAACTGGCTACAGCACACTTTCAGTAATCCCTACCTTCTATATCATCTCGTAGGAAGAACTCTGCGAGTACTGTCAAAGAGTAAACATATATACATTGTTTGCAGGAAATATGTTTGAAAATTAGCTTCATATTGTTTAAACCAAATTAGTTTTTGAGACAAAAATGTATGGTTTACTCTCTGAGCTGAGTAAGTAGTCAGTTGTGTCATTTCCGTATTCATTCTTGATTGTGCAGCTGTACACACCACAGTCTTTATTGGAGGCTTGGACAATGGCCAGTGCCACTTGACTCTCATCTCCTGCACTGAAAGTTAATTTGTTAGGTTAATATATTCTGCAAGGTTTCCCATTTACATCTGTATGACAATCTCATGCACATTTTACCATAATCTGCCCCTGGAGTTCAAATATCTGAAAATTTTCTGTGTAAAATATTAGTCATTTTACATGTTTTAAGTATAATTAAGGTCTCTACATTTCAGTTTCATTTTGTTTACATTTATCTATGTGTTATAAAAATCCAAATGTTTTATTTAGCTTCTAATATAATGTTTCATCACCCAAGTGACCTTCAATACAGTTATGAGTAATTACCTGAATGTTTTTGGATTGGGGGGCAGAGTAAACCCAGGAATGGAATCCAGTACTTCATTCTGTGAGGCAACAGTGCTAACCACTATTCCACCATGCATTTAAAAGCAAATAAACTTAAGTCAAGATAATGAAAATGAACATATTTAGTATTGAGGTATTGAAATTTTGACCCACAATGCTGTACTAACTATGTTATAATTATGCAATTAATGTTTCCTCTAATTTTCCTATTTATGGAAAATATTTATTCATTTAGCTCACTCAGAATAGAAGACTTTTGTGCATTGCTTGTCATGTACCAATCGTATTTCAACCTTCATAAAAGTATCCAATAAGCTTGTGAAAATAAAATTTGTTGCAGGCTTCAAACTGTTTTTCTGCTCTGAAGCATGAAATGTTGATATTTTGTTATTTTGATCAAATGTCTGCACTCTTACGACAAACTATCCAACGATTCAGTGAGGCAGAGACATTTCTCATTGAGACATTTTAGTAAACAAATTAGAAGTTTCAGCTAATTTCAACAATGTAGACACATACCAGCATGTTTTAATACAGTTATTATCTGTTATTTGAACAAACATAGTTAAATATGTTTATTTGTGGTCTGGAAAATTCCAACCTGGCCAACACAAATAAACTATTTACAAAAAATATTTTATATCTAATGCACTAAAAATAAAGATGTAAACTTGTAATTTGGTTTTGAAGAAGCAGCAATAAGATTACGGTGATGAGTGACGTGGGTTGCAATGCAGGATTTACCATGCACTTACAAATCATGATCAAATACTTTTGTGTGTTTATTACTTTAATGTCCATTTGTCTAAAATAAAACACATTACATTGTGAGATTCTGCTGGTTGTCATGTAAATGTCATGTAAATATTGTCAATTTGAATATAAATACAGCTTGGTGATAATACAAAATAGAAATACTGTGATTATGATCTATTTTATGAGAACTGCAATAGTTTGTGATTTAAAAATAAACAGGCTCAATTTTTTAAACACTGGTAAAAACTACACATATTAAGCTTTCAATAGATACCATATTTACATGCAGTGAATGACATCATCAAATTTTAGAGAAATAGTGCAAAGCATATTGCATAACCTGTGTTCATAAATTATATACACACAAGCTCCACTAAGTAATTTGAGAAACAAAGTAATGTATAATTCTCAGATAACGCATATTAAAACAGACAAAGTTAGTAAATAAATTGTTCAACTTAAAGCTTGAATATAGTTTTACTAAAAATAAGGACAACAAAGTAAAGTGTTGGAGTTTTTATTGTTATCATTCTTATCAGGAAATGTAACATAAGACTCTGAATGTGAATAATACTGCGGGCTACATGCCTAGACCCATCAATTTATTTGATCATACCCAAAGTCTTCCAATTCATTAGGATTCATTAAGGTAATGGTCACTTAAGATAAGACACTTTCTGAAATATTTTCTGTTCACATAATCATACAGGTGTAACATACTTGAATAGAAAAAAGGGACCCAATAAATAAAACTGAATCAACGTAAATAAAATAAGGGCGTCTTCAGTTAGATACATCATTTTCCAATTTTTGTTCCTCCCTGAACTACTGCTTGGCGGTTCATGAATAAGCAATAATGAATTGAATTAGCTAGTCAGCAGCACCATGAAAACTTTATGTACTCAAAATTACCAGTGACCCAAAGTAATCAGAGTACTTAACGGAACCAGAGCACACAGGACATGGGCAGAGCCAGACATTTTTAACAGGACCATGCTCACCTCTGAAGATGTATTTGCCCATTTACAACATTGAATCTGAGACTGTAAGGGGTATGCTCGCGTGTCTCGTTGAGTTTAGCTCTGAGGCAAGCGAGCTTACAGATCGCAGCATTCAGACGGCCGGCCGGCGTAACGTGCATGCTGACATGTTCTGCACATAAAACATACTTGAATACAAAAAAGGGACGCAATAAATAAAACTGAATCAACGTAAATAAAATAAGGGAGTCTTCAGTTAGATACATAATTTTCCAATTTTTGTTCCTCACACCCCTCGCGCTTGCCTTTGCGACTTTTTCCACCTATGCACGCGCGATCGTATTAAACCCATTCAGTCGCGCGCTACTCGTTGGAGTTGGGCGTCAACACGCCCCCTCGCGCTTGCCTTGGGTACCTGGTTTGGAAGGCGAGCGAGTAGTGTGCGGTACTTTAGCTGCGGGCAGGGTCGTGAGACACGCACGCTGGGGTCAGAGCGGCTGACCCATCTGTGAACGTGGGGCCTCCACGGCCGCACGCAGCGGATAGTGCATCTTGCCCGGGTGGTTTTGCCACGGCTGTTCCTGCGCGTCCGCCTAACGGGCCCAGGTTAGCGATTGCTTTCACCCCGCCTTTGTGGTGCACGCGGCGAGAGGCCAGTGACCAGTCCAGGCCGGGTCAGGATGTCTGTCAACTGGGGAGCTAGGTACCATCCCTTCCCCCCAGTGGACCATCACCAGGTTTTGCACAGCAGGCTACTCCTGCCATGCTTGGTAAGGAGCACTACAGTCGCCTGGTGCCCCCTGGTGGCTGGTTCACGTTTTTTCTTTCGTTGCGGGTTTTTTGATATTTAGTTTGGATCATTGGTTCGTGGGCTTTTATCACTGACCCCCTGATCTCTTGATAGGGCTAGTGGTAGGATGGGCGCATCTATAGCTATAGCGGTCAGTCAGCTACCAATCAGGAGATTGGGAGGTATTAGTGTTTTTTTTTGTTATTTAGGGACAGCTTTCATTTTATGTCTTCGACACGAGTCTGTTTTCATTTCTGTTTTATTGTTTTCCATTTCGGGAACCTGGGCGTTTTTCTGTCGGTCAGCTGCCGGGCAGATGGAGACAACGCCACTTCCTTGGGCGATGTCCTAGGCATCACTAATATCTGTAGTGGTGCGGTTCTCGGATGTGGCAGACCCTTGGCCGCACCTGCCCATTCCCCCCAGGGAGTTTTTTGTGTTTTAACCCTTGTTTGTTTTTCTCCCTTACAGGTCCTCGAATCACTGTTGGTGTAGTGGGTGGCACACGGCGTCTCGACTGCCGAGGGCTGGGTTCGATTCCCGGACAGGGGGTTGATGTGTCTTGTTTTGTCCATTTTTTAAGTTTATTGCATTTTATTATTTAAATAAACTTATATTATTTTTGGTTACTCAGCTTTTAGAGTCTTTATTCCCGCGTTTGTAACACCTATTAGACCACATGAGAAAGTGGATGACCAGCAACAAGATGAAATTAGAATTAAACGATTACCTTTAACTGAAACAATAAAGCAATTTTTTTTAAATAATAGAACTTTAATGTCAAAGTATTTGTATATTTATCCTGTAAATTAATTACACTAATTGAAATGTCAGTCCAAGAGTTTGTGTATCATAAAAGTCAGTCCAAGGATTGTGTATCATAATGTGCTGATAAGAAATGTCAGCATAGTTCTGGCGGCATAATCAGAACTTAAATAATCAATTAAAAATCATGACAGCCATTTTTAGCCCTCAGCAACTCACCACTGGTAATTAATGTTGCTTTTGCGCAATATTAATGTAGCCTTATAAATTTTCTGCATTAAAAAGTGCTTTAGCAACGCTTCTAGCATTTAATTTTAGGACTTATATTTTGGCTTGGAAGCCTTTAAGACCTTGACAAAGATAGTTAAAGAACTCTTTTCCAAAACGCTATAAATCCAATTCAGTCTTTTTGTTTTTAAACAAGAAAACATGAACTCTCAATACTCTCAATTTATGCAATTTCAAATCAAATATATTATATAATGAGTTTTAAAAATCTATTATTTTATGTTTAATCCTAAAATAATTTTCACACAAATTATTTTTATTCAATGCAGAACCATTGAAAATGTAAGAATTACTGAAAACTGAGTGGCATTACAAGTAAACAATTGAGAGAATGACTCCTGAGTAAAGGCATACTTTGCTTAAGAACAACAGGATAGCCATTGAACAAATACATTTTTACCTTTCATTTAGGATCTTGAATACTAGGGCCAGCGGCCAAGTCTTCTAATACCCACTGATATCAGACCTTAGTAATTATAATAATATTAATACAATTAAGATAGACAAGCTTGTCCTGGTGAGTCGAGAACAGGGCTTGTGATTGGAAGGTTGAATTGGTTATATTCAGAGAGTTGAGGTCATGACTGAAGTGCTCTTGAGCAAGTCAGCTAACTCTTACTTACTCCATGTGCATTGTGGCTAGGGCTGCCCACCATGCCAGGCACATGTGCCCACTAACGAATGCTCACTGGTATGTGTAAATGTGAGTTTCACTGCATTAATCGTGTTAAATTCCTCTTTTGTTTGATGTACTTTGGCTAAACTAACTTTTTTTTTCAAAACCTTAACATTTATAGTATGACTTTTCTCTTATAATATTAGATACGTATGGTAAAATGTTTTAAACTAAAATATCTTTATGATATATCTTAATATAATTCTTCAGAGCAATTAATGTAAAAATGTGTTTTATTGTAGTTAAAAAGAAAGACAAAAAGTGCTAACAAGGAAGTCACCTTCAGTTAATGTAACCTTTAAGTGAAATAAATAGTAAATTGTGTTTCTAATTATGATGGGATATTCTAAATAAACAACAACAAAAACCTGTTAACTCTAATGCTTCTGTCTTGTAATACTAGGTTGAGTTGATTAACTAATAAGGTGTAATATTACACAGCAATTAAATGTGCAAGGTCGTCTCTCACTGCTAACATGAATAAATAAATCAGAGTCACAGGTTGGCATTAACTCTAAACAGGCTTATGGTGTACTTAGTCTGTCCTTTCCCTTACGCCAGCTAATTAACATTAGATGGTAAAAATAGCTCTCCCAGACCATCAGTGAATTTCAGCATGTGCCTACAGCAGTTGGCTCAGGCCTTATCCAGAAAAGCTTTTAGGGACCAATTTACACCGACTGTGGTTTTACTGTTTTTTTTTTTAAATAAGAAAATGTTTTTAAACCTTCAAGAGTCCACTGTCATTTTTTTATTAAATTTGTTGATTCCAACTTTTACTGAACTTCTGTCGTGATGTGGCACGTCATGGCGGCAAATCAGTGCAGACGAGTAATGCGTGGTAGATCATAGTTTGTAAATAGTTTCTATGTTCCAGCAATTCAATAAAGAATTTAATATAATTACATAATCAAATACACGTTTGACACATGGGTTTTACATATGTCAAAATAATGCTAGGAAATACCGAAATATGCGGCTGTAGTATGCTTTTATTCTCTCTTTCTTATTAATAATACATCTGTCTGGATAGGTAACAGAAGGTTTTGCAATATGCATTTGTTGTAGTGTGCTTCTCCAGAGCACATGTGTCAAACTCGAGGCCCGTCGCATACCATGTCATTTGATGTGACCAGGAAGAGCTTAAAAGATCTGATTGACTTGGTTACATTTAATAACATTTATACTGTCTTATAATGTGAGTTTGAATCCCCTGCACTAGAGGGTATTGCAGTATGCAACTAGAGCATGAGCTTCCTAATGGTATTGCAGTACATAAATCTACAATGGTTACAGAAGAAAATAATTAAGACCACTACAGCATTATCTAAGAGATACTGTATGCAGGATGTATGTTATAGGATCCTCTGGTAAAAATGAGTTGGACATCTCTGTCCTAGACAATTTCATGAGATCGGGTCCAACAATAAAATATGTCAAAACAACTGAGGGTCCAACAACTTAGGTGACAGGACTGTTGAGGAAAAAAAAGCTAGACAAAGAAACTAGGAGGTCAGTGACCATTGGCATCGACATTGAAGGCTTACAACATTGAGAAGACAACATAGATTATTGTCAATCTTAGAAATATAGCTATACCAATGCCAGAAGTTTAGTGGAAAGTACTTAAATTCTAGCTGGCCTACAAACACACAACAAACACAAACAGACAGCGGACTGTATATATCTATTGTAGCATACTGTAGCACAACCTCTAGTTGCTTGTGTGGTTGCAATATATCTGCAGATTTGATCAACTTTGCAAAAATCCTTTGCATCACAAAGACGTCAACAGACCTGATACACGCTACCATAGATGTCTTGTAGTGTCAATGACTTCGTGAGTCATAGCTGTTTCGACAGCAGATTTATGTGGGTGGTCTTATTGTGTTGGCCCATCTGTGTATACAGGCACAAACAACTCACCAGCTAAAATCAATCAAAAACAGTAATAAAGAAAAATGAGTCTACGCCACAAACTTAAATCACATTTTAAAGTTTCATAAAGCATCAAACTGAAAATCTAAGTATATTATTGGCACCACATACTTTATAGGATTATTAATGAAAAAATACTATATACTAAATGCAACAACTGTATGTGTATTGTTTAAAGGTGTACTATGTATATATGTGCTGTGAAAAATATATGTTAAAATAAAGATTTTCATCACAGAACTAGGCTCATACAAATACATTTGTTTGATACAAGATTTATATTGAATGTGTAGATTTTTTTTATCACTTTAGGCTAGTAAACATACTGATTTAACTTCCATCTGCCACACAGCATTTTGTTTAAGTGTGTCAGATTCAGTAAGATGCAGTTGGACATATACAGCAGCATAATTTAAACTCTCTAGCACTCTGTGGGTCACAGTTTCTTCAGTTGGCTTGTAGGGCATTCTGAGAAAGCATGTAAATTTACTTACTTTTTTTTATTTTGACAAGCTAACAGAGTTAATGTTCCAAATAAAAATTCAGATGAACGTGGATTAATAATTAATTTACTAATGCAATGTTGTAGTAATGCCTTACTAATGCAACATGCACTAACAACTAAACTTACCAACATTGTGTTCCTAAACTTAGACTATGGTGTGCTGTTTAAAAACTAGACAGCTGTGTTTTGACTGAGAAGCTGAGTTGGAGTTGCATCAGGTGTATGAGAGCGTTTTGAGAGCAAACATAAGCATGCATTGGTAATAGAACCAAAGGGGCTCCAGTGGGCACTAAAGGCTCTAACAGTGTTTCTCATATTTGTGTTTTTGAACTGTAGTCTGCTTTAACTAGAGTACAGTAACTACTTTGAAAGCACGTATGTATGTCACTCTAGATAAGAACATCTGCTAAATGTTGAACATGTAAATGTAAGAGCTTATTGCAACAGATGCCTGGCATCTAGTGACTGCTGGAGATGTTCGTGTTTGCCAGGTGCCCTCTCCCATGTGGCTTGCTAGGAAAGCTCTATTACCCCTTTTCCATTAACAAAAAATGGGCTCCATTTTGATGTGCAAACTTGATTTTCAACCAATTAAGCATGTCACCATCAAAAATGAGATTTCAGAGATCACTGGATTAAAATTTAAGCCACAATTCTGCTAATATGTATATGAGATGATTTGTACAATATGACTTGTTAAAAAGGACACAATAAAGTATGTTTTTGTAGAAAAATCTAAATATTCACTTAGATTTCATGTTTCTATGTCCTACTTTCACTCCTTGTAGATAATTTATTATTTTTACATTAAGCTTAATTTACTCCTCTAAGAAGATTAATTTTTGCCTCCCAAGCTTCTCATGGCCGATCAGTCAGGTTTGATGATGACGTGCGTAGTGGGTGCTGATGTTCTTAGAAAGCCTTGATGACCCTCTTACCTGTTCCCTTTTGTTTATGTGTAATAACCATGAATGGTGTGGCAGCTTAGTGGTTAACACTAAGTCATTAAGTCTCAGGTAATACCTGTGATCTGGGAATTTATGTGTAGAGTTTGCATGTTCTCCCCATGTCTCTATGAGTTTTCTATAATAACTCCGGTTTTCTTCAGCAATCCAAAGACATACAATCAGGTAATCTTGAGATACTGAGATTGTCCTGTATGTGTTTGTCTTAGTGTCCTGCAACAGACTCGAGATCTATTTAAGTGTGTCACACTGTTACCCTAAATAGGATGTAAGCGTTGTTAAACTAAGTAATGGCTGGATAGTTGGATGCAATTATTATAGGTGCCGGAAAGCAAAGCTACTTGCTGTAACATTTAACTTTTGATAATTATAGATTACATTTACATATTGTGTTGTTTTACTCTGAGGTGGTTCTGATGGAGACCCTCTCTAAAGGCTGGATCATGGCTGACGTGCCAACCCTGCCACACACACTTTCCTGACAGCCTGTTGAACATGGCATGTTCGGATATGCTATTGAGCAAACATCTGAGCCCATAAAGCCTCTCCCTGTAAACCTTTGTATTTATGCACTGGCTCATTAAACTAGATTAGCTGGAAGCATTTAAATTATCAGGAAAACATACAAGGAGAAAAAACCCAAACTCTCAGAATAATGCACAGAGAATAAATTATTGATGAACACAACAAACACCAATGAACTCATACTGGACTTTAGGGATATAGACGGAAATGATGCAGTACCAGATCTCAAGATCTCTGAGGATCTCTTATGGTCAGTCAACACCATACAAAATTGTCAAGGGGGGCAGACAAAAAAGTGTTACTTTGTGCACTACGAAAGAACAACATATAGAGGAAGCAGCTAGTGGCCTTATACACGGCCAGCATTAAATGCATTCTATCCTTTTGCATAATGTTGTGGTATACAGTCTGCACTACAGCAAACAAAATGTGTTAATAATGCCTTGTTTTCCTAAAATGCAAAGGACATTTTAAACTGTTGAAAAGACTTGTGAGTTGTGAGTCTGAGATGAAAAATATACTAGTTTTAGGTTTTAAAAAACTACATGAATAATCTTCATGAATGCTCTTGCAAGTTTTTTTGAATTTAGCTGAAGCACTTACTGTGACGACTTAAATAAAATATAAGTGGGATATTAATTTTAGCTTCATTCTTCTTCTTTTGGAGTGGTATGGTGACTTAGTGGCTAGCACTACCTGGTGCACGATAAAGTTAGTTACAAAGGTACAATAAAAAATAGCTATGTTTGGGTTTCCTTTTACTTAATTGTGATTTATAAATGATAATACAATGATGACTAAAGAAATTGATGAGTTACAATCTGACATATGGCTACTGTGTTGGCTCAGACTATTCTTTATTGCAGTACTCTGGCTCTAATCTGTTCAAAATGCACATGCTTGTCTCCTCTCTCCTCAAATGATGGATGCTCACTGGTGCCCCAAGTCTCTAAAAATATTTGCTCCTAGACACTCCAATATTAGTTCTTACATTCTCTCTCTCTCTCTCTCTCTCTCTCTCTCTCTCTCTCTCTCTCTCTCTCTCTCTCTCTCTCACACACACACACAC
>JAOUQU010000024.1:467389-488012 GCA_028566735.1 Ammoglanis amapaensis
GGAGTTCCTGAAGTACTTGAAATCTGAATAACTATAATAGCACCAACACATCTGTTCATTTAATAACAATAAAAAAAACATTTCAAAAAGCAATAAACATGTTTGTTGTTAAAAATATACGTGCATTCATTCAAAATTTTAGTAGCAAAATAATTGCAATTAATTGCGATTAATTAATTACAGACTCTGTAATTAACTCGATTCAAATTTTTAATCAAGTCCCACCACTAGATATAACATAATAATATATAACATTTGCATAGAAAGACTTATTTATTCATTTACATTCACGATTAATTCAGGTTTTGGACCGGCACTAGAGTGCACTGGTTTGTACATCCTAGTGGTTAGTTACCTATAAGACAGTGTCCCCAAATTACCTGGCTGCATGTTTTGTGACTGTGGGAGAAAACTTCCAGAGAGCTTCAGGTAGAAACCCTGGGAGAAGGTGCACACAATTTTAAAAAGACCGCTTGGAAAACCCTTGCGAACCACAAGATAGAGCACAATGGGCATCAAAACAATATAGTTCTCACAAAGCAGTGTCTTGATGTTTATCGCTCGTTGATAAATTGAGATGGTTAACAAACACTCCATAACCCCCAGAATATCGACACCCTATTAGCGCTGTGGCAGTGTTTTACTTTGTGGTGCCTATGTTGGACTTTGACGCAGAACTATGAAAGCAAAACAACATCTTTGAGCAGCTGGCGCGGTCTTTCATCGATTAATCGCATATATATATAAATATATATATATATTAAAGGAAATGTAAGTGCGAGTCTCCTCAGTCAGCAATGGAGGGAAGGTTGTGTGTATGAAGGTTGTGATTAGAGAGAAAGTTGAACATCACCTGAGCCTTTATATGTTAAAGGCTTTTCTTTTATATGTGTGTTATCTGTGCATTTTGTGTTGGGGATGTAGGACGTGCTACGAAGTCATGGGCTGGTTGAGCTCTACAAGCTCTCTATGGTTCAGGACAGGGGCCAGAGAAGAGAAAGGTTGATGGAGCGTAACCGATTACATCAGCTAAAGAGAGAGCACGAGCTTCAGGAGGGGAAACGCAGGAAAGTGCTAAATCTACAGGAAGGCCTAGAGCAGGAATCATTTTCTGGTTCAGATGAGGAGGCGAGCGGCTCGGTCAAGAGGGACAAAGACTCCGAAACACAGGACATAGACATACAGGTACTTTCCTTTAAAAAGAAACCCAGATTACACTTTAGCAATATATCAAATGCAACAAAGGCGTGAATACAATGTCTTTCGTGGACGATTAATATAGGTCAAGTAAAAATCTGACTTGTTATTCTCTTTTGACAGGAAGTGAAGTTCAAACTGCGACATGATGTTACGAAGCTTCAAGGAGCTGCATCCACTAGTGCGGCTCTGTCGTCTAGGCAACAAGCTCTTTTCACACTGTTGCTTTCCCATGGCCTGTACCCGCAGCTGGCACTGCCCGATGAACATAACGCCACCCGCAAAGATTCAGAGCAGGCACCCACACACACACACCCCCACACCAGTCTTAAATCTGAAGCGCTAGCTTTTTGATTACTTTTTTTTTCACTTGAAAGTCTAAATAGTATGTTATTTTAAGGAATGAGTCTGGCTTCAACTATGGTTTAAGTACAAATTATTATTATTAGATGTTGAATATATTAACACAATTGTAAATGTTAACGTCCTTTGTTTAGGTATTTCACACCCGTAACAAGCAAGGATTCGTGATTCATCCTTGTAGTGTTTTTGCCAGCCATCCAGATGTGTTGCACATCAGTGAAACTCAAGAATTTGGTAAATTGCTGTTAATTAATCCGTAATCAAATAGTGTGTCACAATGTTTTAGTCACAAGAGCTTGCTTCACACTTTCTTTTTGCTACTTGTTCCTTTTTCTCTCTTTTGAGATGCCGAGAAGGGGCAGAGCAGTAGGCATCAGTTGCTGGCATTTGTCACTTTGCTAGAAACAAACAAAGCTTATGTGTCAAACTGTGTACGAGTCCCTGCTTTACAGGTTAGTAAAGAGAACTGTGAATACATCTGTATATTTGTCTGTCTGTCTGTCTATCTAGAAATGTAATGTGTATATATGAGGTGATATTTAAATGAAAATCACTGGTTCTAATCGGTGCATTTGAAGTAATTAAATATTTATTTATCCTTTATTGTGCGATATACAAATTTAGCTACTGTACGAACAACAACTAATGTTGCTTACAAACTTTGTTCATTGAAAAATAACGTTTTTAGAAACGATCTGCAACACAGTGTTTAGTTACTTAGCATGTGAAGCAGAATAAAAAAAGTTCTTACAAAATTTCAGTCAACATTTGAATAATTTATCCAGTGTGATCTGACACATTCTCTTGACTGACTGCACTTTACAAAATCCCTACAAACAAAGACACTCTCACATTCTTTGGTCTGATTATATGTGTATAATAGGATTTGTTTCAGTACTTTAGGATTCTGTCCGAATGAGCGGTCCGATTAACCGGTATTCCAATTAACTGAATTCGACTGTATATGTAAAAAGTGGTTTTGCATAATATTTATACTCTTTCTCAATTTTCTCACCCCTAAGACTTTGCTATTGGTTGCAAACTCTGTGGACAGCAATGCAGACTGCACAAGGCTTGTGATGGATGGCTGGCTCGAGCTTGTTCTAAGTGATGGCGAGGCGGCTCTTAAAATACTTTCATCATCTCTAACAATTAGGAAAAGTTGGGATGAACTTCTGCAAGTCCATTTGAGCCAAGCCTGTTCAAAATCCGTTGGTCTGACGAGTACTGGACCAAAGCCAGCTTATAAAGACTTGGAAAGACTTTCAGAAGAACTTATACGATTTCTACTTTACAAAGAGGTATGGCTAAGTTGAAAGATGCCAAACTTTGGATAAGTAACTTGTAAACAAAATACACTAGTTATTCTTTATTGCTATTTATTGTACTTTAGTAATCATATACTGATTAAGCAACTTTATTAGCCTTAAGATTTGTCATTGTGATGTGTTCTAAAAAGCTATCAGGCTGAGTCTTGTTGTATAGTGCAGTTTGTCACTATAAAGTCACTTTTATACTTTTTCATTTCAATATAGCTTTTGATCTGTGTATATCTGTGTATCTTCTAATATATTGTACAGCTGCCATCTAAATGGATAGTTGCAGTAATAAGCAAGTGGCCAATGAAAGTATATTAAGCTATACATAATGAACCTTTCACAATCGCTGCTCAGCTTTATTTTATTGTGGTAATTAAAAACTAGTGTCTTGATTTCTGCTAGAAAAACTTCACTTTGAGGTTTTTTGTGTCCCTTTATCCATATTTTGTGATTTTTAAGGCACGTTGTCTGCAAAGGAAAGAAATAACGATATGTTACAAATAAACCCATTTTCATGTAGGGTTAGGGTTTAGCAAAAAGATCTATTTTTTTACTTGTTGGTACCCCAAATCTACATTTAACTGTCAAATAATGTCCACTATATTGACTTTATTGTAGTTTATAAATGTAAATATTTGAAGATGGCAATGAAATTATAAAAAGTTTGGATATGGTGAAATATTATAATGTGCAGTCAAATATTAAGGTTTTTATTTACTTCCCATTCCAGTTGCATCGACTCTTGTACTCTCTGATCCACAGAGGAACAGCCTAATGTTATGGGTTATGTGTTTGTTTAATGGTGCTCTGTTCACATGTTATACTGCTTCGTGTGGGGAGGGAGGAGCCTAGTGCAGGTGGTCCGAAGGTGTTAATAAAACAGGACTTTTGTTTACATGCGTCTCATCTTGTCCGTGCGACCCACGGACGTTACAATATATAATTATTAATTATAACTAATTATATAATTATTATTGTGACGTCACAAGTGTGTATCAAACTGGTCGCCCTCCGCATTAGTTGATATCCCAAAAGTAGCCCTCAGCTTCAAAAAGGTTGGTGACCTCTGAATTGGAGTATCAAAAACAACAAACAAGGGACTGGATGCAATGAAAAGTAAAATGGGGTTTGTAAAAAGAAACAGCTTTTGACAGCATTAACACAAATTTCCTTTTAGGTAAAGTACAGTTTACAGCAGCTGACTTCACTACAGTCTAAGAACCTTTATATTGGACCACAACCAAGCACAGAACTTCCCCATTTGCAGCTCTTTCCTGGCATGAAAGCTGAGCCAAATGAAGTCAAAGGAGGCCTGCGTGTTACCAACCACTTCACCTATAACTGTCTATGTGTAAGCTGTGTTGTACTGCATGATTAATATTCCTATCATTTCATTTTAAATGTAAGTCTTGTTTGTTAAAGCATTTAAAATACCCAGAATTGAATATGTTCTTGATAATAGAATTCAATTAAAAGTTACTAGCTTCGTAAAAGGAAAACTAACCACTGTGTTGAACCACATTTGGACCTGGGTTTAAGATTTAGGTAATTAAGTCATGACCTGATCCAGCTGTCCTGAAATCTTTATACCATTTAGAAATTCATTGTAATTATTTATAGATTTAATTTAGCATAGCATTTAGCCCTGAACTGAAGGGAAGCCAAATTCCTAATCCCTTCTTTTTTCCCCTGTACCTTTGATTGTACATGAGCCTCGTTCAATTCTGCATTTGTGCCAGAGCCTAAAAAACATAAACAGTAGTAAACATTACTAAAACATTAGTAAGACATTTAAAAATGTATTTAAATATAGATATATATGCTAATAGGTATTACTTCAGTATTTAACATTTATTTGCACCTTGGGTCTGAGAGATTCAATTTGAATTCTTTGTATGTCCTGTAAATATTGCAGAATTGACATCCCAGCCCAGCAGTCCAAGTCTGCAATGTGCTTTTAATCCCACAGCATGTCTAGTCTTTACTCACCCGGCAGACTTTGTGGCCTGTTCTGTCTGCTGCAAAAAATTATGCCCTCCGCTATATTGTGCTGGACCCCCTTTTTACTGCAAAATCATGTTGCCCAAAATCTTATGCATACCCATTATTCTCTGCTTCTAATAGAACTTTTTGGATAAAATATTCAATTGTTGCCTTTTATATTAATAACAGATGCAGTGATGATGAGTTACATTAAGATAGGAATTAAGTTTGTTGGCATATGTGTTAAAAAAATTTCATGGATATGCATGTGTAAACTAACTGTACACAAAAAAACACCTTCCACTTCTGGGGTTGAACATGATCAGATTGTCCAGCAGTTCTTATGCTATCCTCTGCTGCTCTTATACCAGGGCAACTTCCAGCTCAAGATTTATTGTGAGATTGGATGGCATTGGCTGGTTTGCTAGACATCGTCACAATGAATCCCAAACATGATCAATGGGATTCACAACTGAAGAATGTGAACCTCAGTTCACGTATTTGATTCTTGCCTCCTGAATCATGTTGTTGATTAGAAGTGAACTGTGGAACTGTGTCTTATCATCCCTGAAAGATAGTTGTTTCCAAATGCTCCAGCACAGGGTAACAATATATGATGCAGGGCATCATCTGGATATCTTACAGCAGTCAATGATCTGCTTATGATGATGTGAAGGTCGCTACGACCACCAATGCTGATGCCAGCACACACCATGTTTCTACCATCACAGATGGCACACCTTTCTTGCATGAATTGTGGATTCTCAACATGTACCTCTTCCAGAACGGATGAGGGTGTGATGATTGTCAGGCTACATCACTACGTGACTAATCAGAGGACAGTTTATCACTCATCACGAGTCCGATGACGATGCCCATCAGCCCACAGTTTCAGTGGTTCTACAGTGGAAGCAGTTAACAGAAAGACATGCCATTGTTTACCAGGCTTGAGTTCAACAATATGGACCTGATTATGTATGATGTCTTTAAATCCATATTCATCGTCTAGTGATAAGAAATCGTCCTGCAGTTGCTGTTGCTTTACTGCGCCTATTTGTTTTTTGCCAATAAGGTCAAGTAGTAGTCATCCCTTGCTGTTGGGTGATGTGGCCAACCCAGCCTTCATCTTCTGGAAAGTGATTCCACACTCTGCTAATGACGATTTTGGATGTTCCAAGTGCTTTTGCCACTGTTGTCTGTTTTACCAGCTTCAAGACATCTTATTGTTCTTCAGGGTTGAGTAAATTGAAAAAGTATTTGAGTAAACCGAGGTGAAAGGGCTGGAGAATTACAGGATGTGAACTTTCAAGGATCAGGGAACATGCAGATAATTCAGAACTTGTATCATTTATGTATAGCACATTTTCACTAATAATATAACTAATTCCTCTTGTTTACTAAAAATGTATCGCTTCATATTCATTTTGAAACAATCCATCATTTTTGTTGTGAGCAGTATATCATAAGCTTTATTAGAGTATGCTTAAAATAAAAACTTAGTTTAGATTCTAACATTTTCTACATTTTCTATTGTCTACTAAGGACTCTCAAGATCTGTATAGTGAGTGTTTACGGACATTTTGGGACTGCCCTCATTGTGACCTGCATTTGCCTGTTACCCCGCTGGAGCGCATGCAACATGAGGCCACTTGCAAGTCAAAAGAGGAACAGCAGTCTGAAAATGGTAAGTCACAAAGACAGATACATTTAATGCTTATATATAATATGTAATATTCATATATTATGTGTTTTTATTATATATGATTCCTTTATTGGACAAATACTATTAATATTAAACAATTATTTTGGAGGACATTGAGTCACTGAAAAAAAAGTCATGGTTCTGTTAGTTTTTTGGCCAAATTTCTCTGTTGACGAATGGGCTTGAGATTTGTTGTCTTAGCTTAGCATCAGTTTTAAGACTCGTGCATTGCTGCCCTAGGTACATGCTCTTTTTACCCTCAATAACTTCGCTATCATTATTCAGAGCTACTAATTTCACAGCTTTTACAGAAAAAAGGTGAAAGTCCATAATATTTATTTCCAAATTGTTATTAATTAGTGTAGTAAAGAAAACTTTATCTTATGTTGTTATCTTGCCTGCTGCAGTTGGTAACCAACGTTAGAGGCCAAGGTACAGAGATTTTAAGGTGCGAGTGTAACATTGATTTATAATGAAGTTGTTGGATTGTTTTTGTTTTCATAGATCCTGAACAAGTAAAATTGTCATCCACATCTAAGCTGACTAGACTCTACTACTGTAATGTCTGTAACAAGAACCTGGTCTTAACCTCCACTGAGATCCTCAAACACAAACAGCAACACCAATCCTGATCTTTTTCTGACAATCGTTTTCTGTTGAATGCACCAGACTAGTGTTCTTGATAAGATTTAGAAAGTTTTAACCTCTAGTCTTAACGTCATTGTTTTATAGTATATTTGTAGTATAGTACTAATAATAACAGTTATAATATTAGGGCCACTGGAAAAAAAATAGTTTAACTTTCTGGCATAAAGTTTAGATTTCAAGATTAAAATCAAAAAGGCTCATTGTTTTCATTAATGTGGTTATCCGGTAAACTGCATTTACATTTATGGCGTTTATATTGCACGTTTTCATCCGCTTGACACGGCAAAATCTGTGAATCAACATTCATAGAATTTTCATACAGGTATTTTATAGTACAGTACCATAGTATAGTGGTACACTTTCATCAAAAAAGGTTTATTGCCAAGAAATGTTGATGTGCCAGAATAAACATCCCTCATTTAAAAAAATATGAGGTTATGGCCATAACATTTCAATTTTAATCCCCCAAAAATAAAACTTTTTTTTTACAGTGGCCTTAGTATAGTTTAATTTTTATTAACCACCCAACAAAAATCTTGTAAATGTAAATTTTGTTATACAACAGTGATAGGCATTAAGAAAATGTTGTCTGAACATAAAGTCATAATAAATGTAATTTGCCTAAACTTGTAATACACTGAATTTTCTTAATTTACTTTTTTTAACACAACATACAAGTTAAAATTACAACATACAACAAAATTATTATATACACTTTAGTGCTTTTAACATTATGTGCATTTAAATGGGCAGTGATGGCTTAGTGGGTAAGGTACTGGGCTAGAAAACAAAGGTTGCTGGTTCTAGATCGGTTTAAGCACCACTACCACCTAGTTGGGCCCTTGAGTAAGGCCTTTAACCATTGATTGCTCAAAATGGTGTCATTGTAATCGTTTTGGATAAAGATGTATGCTAAATGTATATATTTGGGTTTATGTTTAAATGGGAATATATTTTAATAGTTGTTCAATTTCCACTAGAGATCAAACTGAGAGAAACTGTGTAAAGGTTTTGAGTATATGGCACAGTGGGATATTTTGCTAGCACGTCAATATCAAAATTCTGAACTACTTGGTTCAAGTGCACAAATGAAATAATATAGATATAATGAATGTGGCGCTTGGATCAAATTGATGTGTACATAGAAATGTAAAATCCTTCTTAATCACTGCCAGCTATTGTAACTTTTTCTGTAGCCACTTTTCACTAAAGCGATCGACATATTTGATATACTGTATATGTAAAACATGCAAAGTAAGATTCAGAGGTCAAATTTTTCATTAAAATATAGAAGGGGGTTTAATTAATGATACAAACCCACAATATGTAACACTTCAAAGCAGCACATTGGCACAAAGTTAAAGAAGCAAGACAGTACAGGAAATAAAAACCTTTCTTTAAAAATAATCAGAATACATATTAAATAAATATTTAATTTTCAAAGTAATAGATACATGTTAACATATGCACATTGGCTGAATTAAATGACTTAAAATATCAAATCATTACTCATTTACTTAGTTACTTGAAAATAATGTTATTGAATAAATTAAAAGGCACATTCATTAAGATGTATGAATATATTCTGGGTTTAGCTTTAAAAATGAATATTATCTTAATTAGTTTCCATTTTGGAAAGCAATTGTCTTTCTGTAAGACAGGGAATTGTTGGGACATGGCCACACGATTTGCGTTTAGTTTCTTCCTGATATTATATTTTCACAATCATAACTAACATATCCAGCATGTGCTTGTGTGATACGGATTTGCATGATCTAATTTGGTATAAAGATATCTTCCTCTATGATGGGTGTGGTCAGATTTCAGTACCTTCCAGCCAGAAGCATGTTCTTTATGATGGGGTTATGATGTGTTAGGTAGCAGCTTTGAGACCATCCATGTCTCTTTAAACATACAGTATAAGCTGAGGTGATCCCAGGCAGTGTTTGTTTTTTCTTTTTACTATGAAAAGCATTCGGTAGAATTGTATACAGTATATTGTACTCAGCTGAAAAAGACTTTGGTCCAGGGTAGTATCGTGTTTTTGCCATAGTAAAATACAGTATATAAAATTGTGTTTTTTTGTATTGTTTTCATTTTGTGTTTAACAGTGACTAAATGTTTACTTTTTAAAGTCTTCAGTCTCTGTGTTATAGAAACAAAAAGGTCACTTTGCAATTGATTACAATGACAAATTAGATTGTACAAAGTGCCACTATTAATAGCCAAAAAATTCAATAGTATCATTCTACACCATTAGTATTTCATAACTGAGTAATCGTTTATATATAATAAACAGATTGGGCTTAATGCTAAAACATTTCTGCTGGCGCTTCGTATTTTGTCCGCAAACAGATTTCCATGCAATACAGTACAACGTTAAATTTGTCGTGTTTGGTTTGCAACTTTAGCATCATGATCAATTTTACTTTCCTAAGTATTATTGTATACACAGTATGCGTTGTAGTGCAATCTTCCCCAGCATCATGTATTCTTGATGATCAAATCAATATTTTACCTGAACAACTGCAGTAATTATCCTAAATACAACATGGACCCAAGATACCTGTTTTAGTCTCTTTTTCAGGATGTTTTTAATCCTTTCTTTAATCTCTGTCTAGAACACTTGTATATCGAGAAAGAAAATACAAAATGGGACTGTCGAATTAAAAACATCAAAACGTCTGTCTATGTGATGTAATATAATAAAAATATAGGACATTTACTTTGTTCTCTTTTTTCTAAATGTTTTATGTCTGTGTTCCCTTAAGCAGCTCTTATCTTATGGTCTACAATTTCTGGAGCCCCTACATTAGCCAGTAAAAATTACGGATGAGGGTCGAGGTGGGGGGGGGGGGTCTCTTTACCTGTTGGCATCCCCGTAACTGGTCTGGAAAAAGAAGTATGTCAATGGAATGCAGCCAAGCATTGTGCAGAAGAAAAAATTATATATTTTTAAATCATGATGGTCAAATAAGTCTGGCTTTACGGCTCGTTTTACAAATGGAACCCAACGTTGTGCTCCATTTCCTCTCTTTCAATGGAAATGACCCCTTCCTGACCTCCTACCCAGCCTGTTCTCACCGCACAGCCTTGTGCTTTCCACCACAGCAGCCACAACTCTCCCCACATCGCAAACATGCACGTAGGGGTAGGTAGCAGCACATGCAGGGCACAAAAAGTGACAGAGCCACCAGTGCCATCCAGCGGGCGCAACAAAGTGGATGTGGCCTCTGGCCTAGAGAGTCCTCACATGAGCAAGGTTCCCAAAATTCACCTTCAGAGTCTGACATGCAGTGATAAAGCAGGCTTTCAGCACACCACACACATGTCCACTGGTGCAAACAGTGTAGAGCTGGGTCTGGAGCGTCCCGGCAGCGGCCGCGACCGTTTTCTGAGGCACTGAAAACCGAGCGGCAGTACACGCAGCGTGACGAACAGGAGGACGATCCCTGTGGGCATGGGCTGTCGTCATCGGGTGAGATGGCATCTCCACCACCACTGGTTCCACTGCCTCTTTTACGAGTCCGTGAATGGGGTGTGGCGAGTGAAGTGTGTATGCAGCATGGTGAGGGTGAGCCTTTCCCTGTGTCCTGTGGGGAGCTGCCTGTGGAAGACACTCCTGCAATAGCATTGGGTATGCAGGTCGGTGAGGAAGAGTGATGCTGTGCACCCTTGGTGTCCAGCATAACAGTGACCTCACAGCCTGTAGTGCCTAATCCAGTCAGCTCCTTCTCAAAGTGCACCACACACAGCTCTGTCTTGTCTGAACCTCCTCCAACCACAACTCCACCTGTCAGGCCCCCAACCTTGGTCCTTGCTGCCCCAGCACGCCTATAATCCTCATAACCACGTGAACCCCATAAGTCCTTGCAAGGATCAATGTTGCGTAGGTCACCTTCCTCCATCAGAGTCATGGTAGGAGAGAGTGGGGACAAAGGTGAAGAGACTGGTGGGGCTAGAGGGGAGGTGGGAGGTGCAGGAGGAGGGGGAGGAGGGGCTGGAGGATTCAACACAGCTGGCACTTGAGAAAGATGGCACGGTCGAATGTGAACCTGTGAAGAAAAAAGATTTTTTTTATTAGAGATTTAGAATTATGATACCAACATAATAATAATTTTACCCCATTTACCTTTTTTATTTATTTATTTATTTACAAAGATTTAGTTTTTTCCTATAATTAATGCCAATGTGCCTCATCATTCAGTCCTAGATATCAATCTTTTTGGAGCATCTTTTTGCCTTGACCTCAAAGACAGAGACTTTGGTACGTTAACAAGCAAGTCTCACAACTCGTTAGTTCGTTACTTTGACCCTTCTTCATTTACAAAAACTTCCAGCTAGTGGTGTAGCCAAACACCACAAGAAAGTAGAAATTTAAGAAATAGAATTTAAGATATAAACCTGCCTGCTGGACAGCACTGGTGCTCTGAGATGTGTGACCAGGTTGGTGGTTTACCATCCAATCCAATTTGGGTTTAATTCTAAAAAAAACTTGTCATCATTTCTCATACATTTTTGAAATTAATGGAAATAATCACTGCATGAAGCGAGTCGTGTTACATCCCATCAGTACATTTTATTTCCAGCTCTTTCCAGTTAGATTTTTTTTATTTTAAGCTTTAATGCTGTAACTGCCTTTAATGTTCTTTGGATTTAAATGTTGCTACTAATGAGACACCCCTAAATATTACTTAACTATGCTTTGATTGACTTGGAAACTTGGGAGTTTGCTTGAGATAATTTTATTGCTGAAGATTGCAATTTTTTTCACCACAAAAGTCAGATCATTCCCTCTCAACATGCCCTAGTATTTCTGTAAATGTATTATGCAAGTCTATATAAAGTCCTTTCATGCAGAAGGAAAACATTTGCAAGACTTTTACGCTGGACTATGGGGATAGTATTCTTAAAGTCATAAGCGTTGGCTTTCTTAAGCAATATTGCCAAACATTCCAAATACAGTAGATTTATCATGAAATTGTGTCCTTTGCGTCTCTGGAGACATACACCAATTCCTTCTGGAATATTCTTGTCAATTGTGTTTAAATAGGTTTATTTTGGATTGTTGATCTTGTAGTTGCCGTGCACTACAAGATCATCATATTATCCAGTAAATCTCTTGCAGTAATATGGAAGGTTTTCTTGTTTGCTGCTGACAGGTCATAAATTTGGCACCTTTAGGCAATATTTCCAATAGTTGCAACACACCTTGAGCAGAGTGTTTAATTGTATTTAGGTAACACTCTTTAGTGTAACATGACTGTATTAAAGAAATATTCTGCTCTCAATCCTATAACAATCAAAGTCAACAGTTGTGTACATCTAAAAAAAAGCAGAAGTTCTAAAAGCACAAAGGCATCACATTGCTGCCTGCAATGTATGAGATATAATGTCTGAAACTTTCAGTAAATCTGTGATAAATAACTGGAACATATATTTAATGAGTTAGAATTTTATATAAGGGAAACAGCAATACCTGAACAGCGGTCTGGGTGGTGATAGCATGCCCTTCCCCATACCCATACTCCTCTGCTGAAGAGCGCACAAAGCAAGTAGAGGAGGACTCACTGGTTACTATGGTGATGGGCTTGGGCAACATCTCCTTCCTGCTGTTCGAGGACGACTCACTGCCTGTGTGAGACTAAGACAAACTGCAAGTCATCAAACATGCAGTACCAACTAGCCCTAATACTAATAATGTGCCTCATATCATACAGGCTACTGCTATATTGTTCAACAGAACAAATAATAGGCACTTAATGATCATGTCAGTTGTGTTGGAACTCAACACCTACAACCAAAACATCCAAATTTTACAAGGGTAAAATACTTCTACTAATTATATTTCCAAAGCAAACAGTTAAAAATATTGTTTCGCTGTTTAAAAATCTGTTTAATTCAAGACTTGCACCATTAATTGTTAGTTTTTCATTAATAACACATACGATCAGAGACTATTTGAAAGCAATTACATTTCGTGTACTTTGTGCAATGTGTTTAATACTGCATGGGTAAAATTGTCAACTTTAACAACGATCTGCATTTAATTACCAATGGACGAAGTAACAAATTAAGTAATTAAATTAAATTATTAAGTAAAATCTTATTCATACTAATCTAAGTTAGCTAGCAAAATTGTTAACGTTACTGACCTTATGTAGCTGGACATACTCAGTTGCTTAGCAACTGTTTGGTTTTAACTCTTTCATCGTCAGGCATATGAAGTGTTTCCCATGTGCAAAGCACATATTCACAGGCGTAAGTTAAATGCACTAAGTTAGGTTTGAATTTGAAGACGTTTGAAAAATGTACTATTAGAGTAGTCTAGGTTAGACTGAACAGTTTGGCTGGAATATAAAGTATGGACAGAAATATGTTAACTAGGTAACTGAATAACCAAGCAATGACACCACTCCTCTGACCTCTCTCTTCTGGGATTTTGATTTTGTGATTCAGTGTCTGTGAAACAGTGTGTGCAATATGACTTATAAAAGAGCATGTAAAATTTAAGAAACATAGTTTTTAATACTAGCAATATGTGTGCACAAATCCAGTAAACTAATCAGTAGAGATTTTCACCGACTTTTAACCAAACAGTATTTCATTCAGAACTGTACTGCTAATACTCGTGTATTTTACATACAGTGCTGTACAGTATACTGGAGTTTTGGGGATTATAATGGGTAAAAATTTAATATAATGAGCTGTGGCGACCTCACAACCAGATCAAACTATGGTGCTGCCATAGCCATTTGTAAAAACAAAAACAGAAGCTTTTTTTCAGATTGAATTAGGAATTTAGTCAATAGTGCAACAACCCAAGCAAACATCGGCATCAGTAGAAGAATGACTTCTCCAAAGATGAATACAATTTATACAATTTCTGTATATTCTTCATGTGGTTTAACCTTTTATCCTTTAGTAATCATCTGGCCATTGTTTCCCGGAAGCTGTTTTTTTCTTAAACCAAATAATGATCACAACCATCTGTTGATATCATCTTCATTATCCACCATGGGATCACTGCCCATTGGGGTCTGATGCCATATTCTTGGCATCAGATTTCAGTTGTCTTGTTTCCTTACAATCCAGCTTATCCATGGCTTAACCATTTGGACGACCTTCCCAATGTTGCAACCAGCATGACAATGTAGTTGCTGTTTGCAAGTCAGCATCTCCAATCAACCTGGTGTCATGTATTTAGACTGTGGGAGGAAACCAAAGCATCCAGAGGAAATCCGCACAGACATGAGGGGTGTATGCAAACTCTACACAGAAAGTACTGGCCCGGCCTACCTAGGGGGACGAATGCTATCCACTAAGCCACACCCTTCCCCCGGCATCACATAAATACTTGGTGTTTTTACCTTATTAGATTTATTAACAAAAATGAAACTGAACACCTGAACTCAGAAATGACGATAGCTGCCCACATACCTTTGTTCTTGGAGTATAGCTATTAAGTTTAATAAATAATTTAAAAGCGGAACCATTATTAAACACAAAGTCAATAATTATCGTTTATCTATGATCTACGATGCCATTAAAAACTATTAGTAGAAGTGTTTTAGACATTGTTGGTATGACTGTGTTTACCAGATGTAACAGGACCACTCAATACAAACATGGTGGTTGTATGATGGTCTAGAGATGCTTTGCTGCTGGTGCCTGGTGACCAGCACTAATTGACAAAAACAAGAATGCTTCTCTCTACCTGACATTTCAAAAGGAGGGTGTCTGGTCATCTATGGGTAATGTAATACAACACTATTCTAAAGCATGAGAGGAAGTTCTTTTCTAAAAAAGCTCTAATGAAACAAAATGCCTTTTTGTTTGGATTTAACAGCAAAGTCATACTTGAAACCCCATCTACTCTAGCTGTTTTGGCATGGAATGCTTTAGTTTTGTTTCATTTGATAGATGAACTGCTGCTAATTCTGGCAATTTGAGAGAGATACACCAATATTTTTGTCTGCACAACACCAGTCGATTTGTTTTTATTGCTGCACACATCTTTTTTTACAAAACAAGGCCTTACTTAGCATTTGAAGACCCCCACATAGTCCAGTCATCCTGCCCTAGCAGAGAGATGTTGGACAGCTTCAAAACTTCCAATTATGTTCAGTAGATGGCAGCCATGGCAATTTAAAGCAAGGTGTTAAGAATCTTACTAGCAGTGATGTGCTAGTGGAATACGCTGCTGCACAACCTAGACAGCATATATTAGCACTCATTTAATCATTTAATGACTGAAGCGCCTTTGAGCAAGGCACCAAACTACTCCCTGGGTGCTTTGGTTATGCTTGCAAACGGCACCTGGCATGTGCGCTCACTGCTTCTCCCTAGTGTGTATTCACTAGTTTGTGTAAATGTGTGTTTCACTGCACGGATTGGGTTGAATGCGGAGAAATAATTCCACTGTGTGTAAAACCACAGTGGTGAAGAAATATTCTAAATTATAACAAAATTATTTTAAAGCAGTATAAACTCGTTTCAACTTCAAAACTGAAACTGTCATTGCTGATCTTGTTACTGGCCCAAAATATGTAAAATAATGCCTCTAAAAAACTCATTCATTCTCAATTCTTTATGCTAGACAACATTATTCTAAAACACTAGAGCCAGTTTGTCTCTACAAAAGCTCTAAATGAAACAATATATTTTTCGCAATGATTGTTAAATCAGCTTGGCACTGGTCATACTCGGTAAGCTCAGATTTGACCATGTGGCTACCACTTCAAAAGACCATGACTGAAGTACGCAAGACCATGTCTCAAATGTCAGGTGACTCAGCAAGCTAGAAAAAGCTTTTCAAAACCATTCCAAAACAAACATGCAGGCTAGAATACCCGCCTTAAATTATGGTGATTTCATTAATTGCATTACACTTCCAAATTGCCATGGTATTTAAAGATTTTATGTTAAGTTGTTATGTTAACAACAGAATCCAAATTGAAATCACGTGAAAACTAACCAATGAGGTATCTTGTGCTATTTGTCTTGCTAATCAAATCTTCAAACCACAGTCTCTATTGGGAACAACGCGGTATTTCCTGTCATCCCAACATATTGTGAGCAACATGGGTTTTGCCAAGTCTAAATGAAAAGTTCTTGGAATCTGATCTCTGGAATAGATGATGTCTAGCTTTACTTTTCTGCATTAATGCTGCTATCACAGAAATGTAAATTTCATTTCCCAATGATACTGACACAACCCCATTCTATGAACAGCCTTGGATATTGGTCTGGGTGGCCATTTACATCTTCGGTCTGGAGCATACATTATCAATTTATTTTAAAAACATATCTGGAATCCTGATTTAGTTGAGTACAAGACACATATCCAGTGTGAGATGCTAACCAGATGAGGGGATTCAACATCGCCTTTGGACATATTCTTTATTTCTTAATATTTCTTAATTCAACTCCACGAAGTAGTGTGACAGTAATTATTTGACCAAGATTTAAACATCATGCTGAGTAATGACAGTATAATGTAGTATATTCCAAACAACAAGTCCAAAAGCGAGGGACAGTTGAGGTAGGGTGTTGGGTCAGTGTAAACTATATTCTTTGCTTCTCAAAGATTGAGACCATGAATATGGATTTAGTATCAAATACTGATACAATGAAGTCACCAGTTTAAATCACATCATGAATTGCACGTCATAAATGTTTCGATGTCTTGTAAGCAAGAAATGAAAAAAATTCACTTGTATTACCAGCTTAATTCAAGTTGAAAAATATTGTATTCCATTTGGTCTGTCTACCATGGGACTATTCACCATTGATACCCGATGCCTTGGCACCAGATTTCAATCGACTTATTATATATATTTATATTTTTTATATCCAGCATATACACACCTATATGGACGACCCTTCCTGGCTTGAGATTGGCACTACAGTGTAGTAGAAAATTGCATTTACGGGACAATTTAGCATCTCCAATCAATCTGGTGGCATGTCTTTAGACTGTCCGAGAAAGCCCATGCAGACTTGAAGAGAAAATGCAAACTCAACACAGTAAGTACTCAAACCACATCACCTGGGGTTAAACCAAGGACAAGTTTTTAAATATTTTGGATTTGTGGATGGATCTGCAAATCTGCCCTATGGTACACTGTGCAACATCTACTAGCACTTCACCATAAATCTTCTATTCAGATTTGTTTTGCTTTTAGCAATCCAAAACAATTATTTATGAAGTAAAGCATTCAGCAAAATTTGCAATATTACTGTAAGTCTAAAGAAGTGCCATTTTAAACAAAGCATTTAGCTGATATGATAGCAACATACATAATAAAGTAAAATAAACACTTACAGCTTGACCATCATCTTCAGTATCTCCCTCTTCTGGTGTGGAAGAAGAAGGTGACTCTGAACCTTAAATTAAATGAACACAAGAAAATAACATTTTTTTAATGAAGCGCAATTAAGACATAAATATTACAATACAAACAATGTTAATTAATGATGACAAACTATATTGACCTAGTATAAAAGAAGTTAAATGTGAAATCCCTATATCCTAACTAATCTTATTTTTACATTTCAGCATTACCTCTGTCAATCTTGTCAATGATAGTCTGAAGACCTTTCTCGAATGAGATGGCATCAGCAGGACTCTGGAAGGTCAGACCAAACTTCTTCTCTTCCACACGCCAGTGATGAAAGATGGGATTTACCTTGTTGTATACCAAACCCTTCTGAATGGTACATTCCAGCACAGGCTACATAAAGAGAGAAAGGTCAGTGTGTGTCTCTGAATGAAATGATACCCTGACAACACATATCACCCCTAAATTGCATGCTTAGATAAGACAGGTCAAAATTATTAGCAAGATTCAATGCATTTTAAAACAGTCATGACAGGCATGAACACACACGCACACACTCACTGCTCGATCACGCAGCCGTTCTCCACGAATGACATACTCCTTTCGTCCTCTGCTTTCCGTGCTCCTCCATTTACAGATGATAATGTGGCTGAGGCCGCCACCTCCGAGGGGCACCCAGCCACCACTAGAGTCGTCACGTGTCATCACCACAGCTCGGACACGTACACTATTAGGGAAGTGTAAGGGTACAGGCTTATTTATTTTCACAAGCATTTACCTACCTAAACACTTAATGTCAGAGATCTCAAAACATGCATTCCACTCACACAAACACATAGACACCAACTTAAAATACAAAATAGTTCCTGTACATGTTGCATTGTATGTGTTTGTGTGCAACAAAACTATGCAGCCTAATTGTAACATCTATACCTATTATTTCATAAGCTTTACAGTGCAATGTTAACGAACTGTGGCAATGATGGCAAGTCAAGTAGGCTAGGTAGATGCATTATCGCTACAGAAGTAATATAGGAATATGAATGAAGCAAGATTTGAAAAAGGTTAGTACGCACATTTCACTGTTTTCCAAAGTGATTCAATTGCAGCATATAAATATGCCAAAGTTAACACACATTCACATCTTTTTATTTCATTGGCCTTTGTCACATTTTTCAAGTACAGAGTCGGCTCTTAGGTGTTTGCCACACCTTATTGATTTGGCATCGTCTTTCCACCTTCCTATTCATCCGGGCTTGGGATCTGCACTACAATCTACTGGGTAGGTATATACTAGACCATTCAGCATGTTTATCTGCTTGTGCTGTTGGTACATTATTGATTTGGCATCATTTGGCACAACCCCTGCCTTTGGACTGTGGGAAGAAACCGGATCACCCATAGGAAACCCGAAAACATATATATAACATACAAACATATAAAACACAGAAAATACCCGGACCACTCCAGCCGGTAAAACCGGAGCACCCAAAGAAAACTCATGCAGACGTGGGGAGAACACTACACACTGAAAGGACCAAGTAGATAGATAGGTTGGTAGGTAGGTTGGTAGGTAGGTTGGTAGGTAGGTTGGTAGGTAGGTAGGTAGGTTGGTAGGTAGGTAGGTAGGTTGGTAGGTAGGTAGGTAGGTAGATAGGTAGGTGGGTGGGTGGGTGGATGGATGGATGGATGGATGGATGGATGGATGGATGGATTGATTGATTGATTGATGGATGGAATACTGGATGGATGGATGGATTGATTGATTGATGGATGGAATACTGGATGGATCGATGGATTGATTGATGGATAGAATACTGGATAGATGGATGGATGGATAGCTAGATAGATAGATAGATAGATGGATGGATGGATGGATGGATGGATGGATGGATGGATGGATGGATGGATGGATAGATAGCAAACATCCATCGGCTAAATATGCTGGGCCGGTTTCTAAATACAAAGTCCATTAAAGTGTAAATCCTAATAAACAACACCCCAATAAACACCAAGCATTACTCGTGTAAATGAAGGTCTGTCAACACCGTGTTGTACCAATTACTGTATGACACTACGTTCTTTTCTCCGCCTATCGTCTGCACACCTCAGCATCCTCTCTCACACCCAAGCATCCACCGTTTTATGAATGAAATGTAACAAATCAATCGGATTAAAGCATATGCCATATCACAGGGTATAAACCGCCATCGTTCGGAAAAGGAAAGATAAGTTGATGCAAGAAGAGATGAAGGAAACAGCGGAGGGGTGGGGGGTGGTGGGTGCGACATAAGGGAAAGAATAAGAGGAGGGGTTGAGGAAGAGGGGGGGGAGAGAAAAATCACATTTCATTCATAAAGTTTGGCTTTAAAAATCATAATGAAACTCTGAGCGCGTTGATAAAATTCTTAAGGAAGTCAACCCTCTGTCTTTCGATGACGCTTCATTGTGTGTGAGACCTCGTTCATGAAGCGATGCTGGTCGAAAACACGCCATATTTTGTTCTTCTTTTCACCCATTATATTAACACGTTTACTGGCACGGGCTATTACTTTGACCCCCCCCCCACCCCCCGATTCTCTGAGCAAAACGTGACGCTGCTTAGCCTTTGAGATACAAAATAAACCAAAATAAACCGCTTTTGATGCACTGGATGCCTCTTGTATGTAGAGTGATGTGCTACTGAGGCGTATGTATAGGCTACACGTTATTAGCGTGTTCAAATGTCAGGCCTAAATATTTCGTGGAGGTATAGTGTGTGCATACTGTTGATAGCCACGGCTACATGTTTTTACATATACATCAGCTGTTAGCGCGCTCGGCTCGTGTAAACCGTCTTAGTGCTGGTTAGAACGCATCTGCCTCCCAGCCCACCAGTTTCAGTGATCTGTAGTGTTTAGTTAAATAAAAATGTAAGGACTTACTCGCCCTCCATGGCTCGGTGTTGCACGCCGTTTCGAGCTGGCTGCCCCCGGTGTCCTGTCTTTTTTATTCCCCTTTTCACCAGAACGCTCTCTCTCTCTCTCTCTCTCTCTCTCTCTCTCTCTCTCACACACACACACACACAC
>JAOUQU010000024.1:488843-501359 GCA_028566735.1 Ammoglanis amapaensis
GAGAGAGAGAGAGAGAGAGAGAGAGAGAGAGAGAGAGAGAGAGAGAGCGCAAAGATGAGCAGGAGAAAGTAGTCATTACACTACAAAATGGAAAATGGATGTATGATGTTTTGGAATGTATGACTGGGTGACTGTTTATTGGGTTGGTCACTAGGAAACCAACCGCACAACTCATGGTTTATGTTAGTGTTAGAAGAGGAGTAATCCTTAAAATTCATGCTTAACAGTTGGCAACAGTGAATGTGTATGTATTCATATTTTTCAATGCCTCGTAGCTAAACGTTTTTGCTTGCCACAGATGCACCGCTGCTTTCATATCAATGTCACATGAAGCTCTTGTTCACTATAAAGCTTTTTTAGGGTAAGAAGATCAGAAGCCACTAAATCTAACCTTTTTTAAACACAGAATACAAAAACACAACATAACTAGGGAATAAGCTACAAACTTGCCATGCCTTAAATGGATTTCTTATACAGTTTGAAACAAAGAACAAAACACTGTAGCCTATGAAGAATCTTTTGAATTAAATAACATAATTTTACTTGATTGCTTGTTTACAATAGTACTTGTGAGATCTTTGTCTGAGCATCAGAAATTGCTGTTACCAATCACAGTTTATTAGAATTTTAACTTCATGTTTTTCACTTTTATTTACAGGAAGAACATGGGCAGCCATAGTCTAGTGGTCTGGGCATGTGTGTGCTCACAGACCCGAGTGTGTTCACTAGTGTGTATACATTTGTTTCACTGCATGGATTGAGTTAAATGCGGAGATCAAAAGGATTGAAAACAAGTATAAAATCTAATTAATGCAAACTCTACAGGATGCTAAATGATCCAGAATGCCTCACCTAGTGACCTGAAATCTTTAGGTTAAGCTGAAGACATGTGGAAATAGTAAAGTGAAAAGAAAATGTGTTATGGACTTTGTAACTATTTGTAGTTACTATGTTTTACTGTAGGTATTAATACAGACCTTTAACAAAGCTTTGAAGGCAATGGTGACAGTAATAGTGCACCTTAAAGCAAGTGGCTGGGTAGGTTTTCTCCAGCAAATCCAAATTCTGCCAGTCCAAAAACATACAATCATGTTATTTGAGACACTAAATCACTATAGGTGAGTGTACATATATGTGTGGGTTTGTGTATGTCCAGCTGCACTGAGATGGACTGTGTGTTTGTGTGTCTTGTGCCTGTTAAAAAGTTGGAAAGACTCGTATTGGATTTCTACCACCCCAA
This sequence comes from Ammoglanis amapaensis, assembly GCA_028566735.1. Classification (NCBI taxonomy): domain Eukaryota; kingdom Metazoa; phylum Chordata; class Actinopteri; order Siluriformes; family Trichomycteridae; genus Ammoglanis; species Ammoglanis amapaensis. The sequence continues at coordinate 490,084 of JAOUQU010000024.1, forward strand.
CCATTGCAGAATAAAAAATCCAAAAAATGCTGTAATTTTTTTAATCAGTTTCTTTTATTACTTATCCCTTTAAATTTCACCTTAACACTTTTTCAACAATTAATGCAGAAATTCCATAAGCATAATCAAGTAAACAACTTTCTGTGAGCAAAACTCTCTGTACGCACACATTTAAAATAAAATAAAAAAGATGATGAAGCAAACCTGCTCGTCCTGCAGTATGTGATCGTAGTTGTTTAGCGCTTTAGCAAAATGTGGATTCGTAACTGGAATTAGGCAAAAGCAGCACAAAAGAGACAGATATAGCTTCATATTTTACAAAGGTATAAAGACAGTGTACACACATTGTGAAATGGGCTGCAGTGACAGCTTTTGGTTTTTAGGCATCAGATCCTTTCTGCCTGCGTTTAGATGGAGGCACCAGACGAGCAGGTAATTCTGGAGGAAGGCCGTGTCCCTCAAGCTTTACTTCAATCAGGTGGCTTGCCAAAGCAAATTCCTCATCATCCAGCATGCCATCACGATCCACATCTGAGAGCTTCCAGATGCGACCCAGCACAGAGTTAGGTAACCTTGTGCTTACCATCCAGTCTTTGGCTTTGGTGCCACTCAGTTTGCCCTCACTGGGTGCCAAGTTGTAGAAAATTTCATCATATTTAGGCTTGTCTTTGTTCACAATCCAATCCTCTTCTGTTTCACCATCCTCACCATCTTCTTCACCCTTGTCATTAAAAGGGTCACCTTCCACAAAGGGTCCTGCTCGAGTTCCCAGAAAAGCTCCACCTTGAATTCCTTGGTTGAGCCCTAATTCCAGCTCTTCCTGTCTAAGGAGAGGCATTAATTTGGCAATGTCAGAAGATAGTAGCTCATCCAACATAGCCATCATGCTTGGTTTCAAGGGTTTAAACTTGGTGAAATCATGTCCTACAAGGAGTTCCTACGAATAATAAAAAGAGGAAAGAAATGCATTATTATTTTAAAGTCATGCAAATAATTATAATCAACATTTGTAAAACTAATGTAGTATTAATATTTGCCATAACACACACTATACAAAACATAATTTCACTATCATATAATGTTAACAGTAAATATACCAACTTGATTTTCAGTGATTGAATTTGTTCCCTACTGGTTTAAATCATTACATTAGTCATTCTAGGGTGAATGAGTAGCACCACAATAAATACAAATATGCAGGTACTTAATATTTGTATTAAAATAACCTAAAGAAAATTGTACATTACCATTTACATTAGTGTGTAAAAGCTACAACTTATTGGACTATATTTAGGGAAATGTTACTATATGAGATTATATTGGTTCAATTAATAAATCACATAAAGATCTGTATACTTTGAATACCTGTATACCAATATACTTTGTTCTACTTTAGTAATAAAAAAGTAAATAAACTATTTATAGATGCATTGTGCTGTTATGAAAAAGTATAATGAAAAAGAGCAAATTACACACACATGCTCAAAACAATCAAACATAACTAGGGGGAGAAATGAATAAAAGCAGCTTGTCTTTATAACAGTGAACATTTTCTCCAGGCCTGAAGGGGGAGCCTCCAAAAAAGTGTTGCATAGTGTTCTTTTAACCCTTTAAATTCCAAACCATTAAATTATTGACAGAAAATTCTAATTCTTTGAAAAAGTGTCTTTACTGGTCCTTCTGAACAAAATTTTAAAAAAAAATATGTGGAGGCCTTTAGAAATCATGTATCAGATATGATACGTTTGGTGTTAAAGGGTTAAACTACAATTTGAAGTTTTTAAAAGTCATCCAACATCAACTGCTTTTGTATGTTATTGTTATTGACACTTTGGTTAATCTATTAGTCTGAAGACACAGATTTGATCACTGTCAGACATAAATAATCCATACATCATTATAATAAAATATATCTAGCTATGCAAACAGGGTTACTGTTTAAATCGGCAATTAATCTACAGTAATTTATGTGACATTAAGGCCGGGTAACTTCAAATATTTATGAGGGCCATAAGTTCTGAGATAATTTTTGTTCATACGTCTGTGGTATAAGATGCAAGTGCAAAAGGTATATGCCCCAAGATAATTGTGATGTAACTCATGATAAATCAACCGTAAATAACTTTAAACAAACAATAAATGAGGTTACCAGTAGTCTTAAACCTTATAGAGATAGTGTAGGATCTTTAACAGGCATTTTATTCTAAGATGCCTCCACTATGATTAATTAAAGAAAACATTCCAATACACTGATGTGAGGCTGCTGCTGATAAGGATGGCACAATATTAGTAAGTTTAGAGGGCAGTTACTACTGTAGCTGCTGTGAAACAGTAAAATGGATAAAGAACAATATTTAATTATCAATGACAAACAAACACTGGGGAAAATGCTGTTAAAATGTTTGGTAGTGCTTTCTTTCCAAAACAACTGAAATATATCTTATTTTGTAACTATCAAAATCTCCTAAATCTCTCCACTGGTATTTTGCCAACTCATTTTAAGTCTCTTAGATTTTACGGTTTCCTTTTCCCAAATGCTGTTTTGTGAGCTCCCGTAAGGTGTTTTAATGGGATTTAGTGATGATTTGGTGATAGCCATTCAAAACTATCTAACTCTTTGGTTTAATCCATTGATGGACATTATGACATCTTATAATGATTTTTGAACCTTAATCAAAATATTTGGCTTTCTTCAGATAATAATGTGCTTAATAAAAAAAGCATTATTAATTCTATGCTTCTCAATTGACGTTCTCCCAGAAGGATTGTGGCTTTTAAAGTGCGGGTTTGGACAAACTCCAGTCTGGCTTTTTTATGTCTTTGCATCAACATTGCTGACATATTTGGTTAAATATGGAATTATGCGCTGTGGCCTGACAAGTATAATTTATTTTTGGAAAGAATGGTCATTGTGTTCTCAAGGCCAGACCTTTTTAATACTGTTACGAAGATTTGGGGGAATTTTGTGGCATCTAAATGGTATATTTGTGCTGAGTCTTTCAGCAAAACAGTACCAAGCAACATTCTGCTTGAGTAACAACAGTGTGGCAGCAAGTTAAAGAGTGCTCGTGCTACATTGCTTGGTTTCAGTTTTCCAGTCACATTTGATTATCAAGTATAATTACATTTAAATAAGCTTAAATTATAGCATGAAATTTATTTTTCACTTACACCCATATATATAGATTCATTCATTCAGTTTTACAGTTAATGTCACAAACGGACAAAGAGGTTCGTTTAAAAAATGTACATCATTTAGCAGACACCTTAGTTATGCCCAGATTTATGGGCAGTGGCAACTATGGTGAGGCTGGAACCAGCAATCATTTGATGACTAGTTCTATAGTTGCACAAAACAATAGGATTATCCTTTTAAAAAATGGTGTCAGGCTAAATTCAATCCAATTAAATTAATTAATTATTATATCATACAAACTGCGAGTTGTTTGTGGTGGTTCTATAGATTACTAATGTACTATAAAGTGTTTATTTTCTGACCTGTTTCTCAGTGGTTGTGGGATATTTAAAAACGATTCATGTTGAAATTTCTGTTGTTTTATTTAAAGTTTTATAAAAGATTGTAGCTTGCACTGACCTGCATCTTGGTACAATCAGGGAAATCCCCGGGGGAGATGTGATGTTGCAGTTGAATTTTGGAAAAAATGACAGGCAACTGATAGATCAGATTCTTTTTCTTATTGTCCTTTCTAAAGACAGAAGGCATCTCTTGCTTCAGATAACTGATGATGTGAGCATGAACCTGTAATGCCAAAAATATATATTTAATCCAAGCGATCTAATAATTAAAGACAGTTGTGTCTAAGCTAATACAAACAATATGTGCATCAGAAAAGTTCCATATCTCACAGTGATAATTACATAACACAAATGAACTGAATGATACTGATCACACAACACACAGCCTACCTTAATGGTTGAATGTAAACAACCAATGCTATTTCAAGGTTGGTCTCAAAAATAAAAAAAAATATTCATGTTTTAATACAACCTATTTTAGGCATTATGACTAATCAGTTGTGAACTGCATTGTTGTACGATTGATAGAACCACATCATTCTAATTAACCAGCAAATGTGTGTTATACTGTGAACAAAAACCCCTCAGGGCTCTTGAATTTTACAGCAAATTGGGTATTTTATCAGAAAAGCTCATTTCTCAGTTGATAAAGTTTTTATGCTTGTGCGGTTGGTTGTGTCTTTTTAATTATAGCTAAAGATAAAATCACACATGTGATAGTCAAAATGTATGTTTGTGTGTGTTTGTGATTCACACACTATTCAGTACATTGTAAAGCCCCTTTTTATCTCTCTATGCCTTGCAGCGCTAGATGTGGGTAATCCTTTTATGTTCAGCCAATAAAGTAAAGATAAAGCGTAGGTCTAAGTGTCTAAGTTTGCATGTGCTTCGAAAAAAAGTCTTCCACCAGCTCTTACCAGTCTTTTATATTCTTTTTTTAAAAGTAGGCTGGTACATGTCTTTAAGTTGTGTAAAATACTAGCTCCTCTACTTTTTCCACATGCTGGAAATGCCTGATTTATTGAAATCTGCATTTTTGTTTCGTGCTCTACATGTTCTCCCATCTCTAAACAGGACGTTTGGAATTCATTAGATTACATTCCTGACCAAGGCTCTCCTCGCTCATCTGCTAAACTGGACAGATAACTCATGAAAAGTTTTAGGGTTGTGCTGTGCTTAGAACACTGTGGTCCTAAAACACTTAGGTGCACTTCATGGCTAAAAGTTACAAAACTATTATAAACTATAAAAGCTATTAAACTCAAAAAGCTTACCCTCACCAGACGAGCTCGCTTGACTAGATCATTGAGCTTGCGGAGGGCCGCATTCCGTGGCAGGTTCTGAATGTCAGCAAAAAGGTCCTCCTCTTCCAATTCAAACAGCTTTCGGTTGTCAGGAACCATAAGAGGCTCAGACCAGAATGACCCAATGTATACTCTTAGTACTTCAGGGGTGCCAAACACTTTACCCAGAGACCACATGAGCGCGCCATACACTCGCATTAATTGCTGAGTGCCAACCATATCAGCCTTGTTAAGCACCACACGCAGTTTGTCCTCATTACCCTTCAGAGCACCTATTGCCTCTGCAAACTCATCAGAAATCTCCAGCTTGTGGGCATCAAAGAGAAGTATAATCCGGTCCACACGTTCAGCAAACCAACGCAAGACAGCTGGAAAATCATAGCCTAAAGAAGACAAAATACAAAAACAGTTAGACATAATATTACACAATCCTATTAGCATTTTTCTCTTTATCAAAGCAACACAAACAATGTAATGTATGTACATTTTATTCCTACTGAATTAGTTTTTTATTTCCGTGCTTCTACATTCCTTCCTTTCCTCTCCCTCGTTGTCACACCCAACTTCATTTTCCCACTCTGTGTGAGATGTGTTACAGCTGTTTCAGACATACCAATATTTGTGATATATATATATATATATGTTTCATATACATCGTTTGAGTTTTCAGAATTTCACCAATTTTAACTGGTTGTTGGATTAGCATGTCTAAAATTCCCAATAAGTGAGCATATAAACAGATGTCTACTGCACTGGCTTGGCATGTCGTCAGGTTCACAAAGAATTTCAAGACCATTCTGAAAGCATGGGACACCCTGTGGAAACACACCCTAGTCGGGGCATGAACTTATTACACATTCATCTGTTCACACATGGGTAGGAGGCAGTTTGATTTTTTTCATCTGCACATTGCACTCTGCATATTGCATACAGTGACAATAATGCATAAAATGTTAAGCTCTGTGTATGGAAAGGCACACCCTGTTGAATGCACGTTTCTTCTCCAAGTAGCCAACAGATGCCATCATTGCATTAGTTATTACATTTTATTTAAGCTCCCATCTCAATAGGGTTTTAATAATAAAAAAACAACTCATGAAATACAGCTGATAAAATCTTAAAAAGGCAAATGTGTGATTTACATTTGATCAAACATTTTATCCACTGCAAATCTAAAATACCCTGGAGCAACCAGTTTGCCAAGACATTGCAGCTTCAATAAAAATCAGTAATTATTCACTGTTTTTGTTTATAAATGTATTAGTAAAGTGCATGATGACTGGGGAAATGTGTGGTTATTTGAGTGTTACCATTTCATCAGGTGCTTTATCCAGCGGATCTGGAATCAATGGGCACAAGGCACGAGCACTCCTGGACAATGTGCTAATGCATTGCAGCCATTGTGCAAACTATACCTACTAACTATAAGATTCTGTTGAGCTAGAATTCTGTTACCGTTAGGATTAGTTGAGTGCAGGATGATGAAGAATAATGTGTTGTTACTTGAGGTCGGCTGAGTTCCTCACAAAAACCCTGACCACGTATTTCTCACCTTTATTGTGGGTCTCACCTCGGCTTATTCTCTGCTTTGCTCCAGATAGAATCCCTGGGGTGTCAATTATACTGATACTCTCCAGAACCTGATTTGGTAACTGCGCACACTGAAATCTGACGAGGAAAAGAAATGACTAATAACATGTTACTTTATCAAACACCTGAAATAAAATGACCAACTGTAAGTAGTTAAATGTACGAATATTTTCCACCTTTTAAGGGATGAGTCAAACTGGAATGTTTTCTTTGATAAATGAACAGCTTGTAAACGTTAAAACGGAGATGCCTAAGAGAACATAAAACTCATCGCTGCTAAAAAATAGTTTCCATGTCTCATGGCTGTGCAAAGTGATCAAGCCTGAATAGTTTCGCCGTACCCCTCCCAAATTGTCCTATTGTGTGGCTGTGGTGCTTATAACACTCAGGGGTTTCCTGAAGGAAAATTACCTCTGCTGCCAAAATTAAACAATATGGCCAACTAATGATCAGAAGCCTAGAACAACACAGACACTTCCTCCTGTAAATTGGTTTATCAAGCTAAGTTTCCAGGGAAGGAAGTTTAAGAAGTGGCATTCTCAAAACATTAAACCCACGTAGGAACAGGGAAACCCTGACTGAGGGAGATTAATATCAGGACAGTAGTGTTCGGATAACGTAATGTGCCGAGGAATATTTAGCTAAATTTATTTAAAAGCAAAGTTTATTTAACAGTACTAGATATTTTTTTGTATACTAAATGGACATGGTTTTGTTTTTAGAAATATAATGGCCATTTTACCAATTAACATAATCAAAATGATTAAGTAAAAATATTGAATTCAGGTAAAAAGTAATACCAAAATCTGCAAACATCCTGGAAGACTTGGTTACACATGTACAAATTTTGCACGCATAGATTTGGGCAGTTTACTCCAATTTTGACGGCAGATCCTTGTAAGTGCAATTACAAAAGATGGATTAAATCAGATTTGTCTTTAGAAATGACATATTCTATTAGTTTAACTTTGCACAAAGTGTTTAATTAATATTGCACCGGAATATTTCCCTCCTGTATGCCAAAGACATGTTGTTTTACTTATCAGTGTTTTATATCCTTGCCATGTTCCATCCATCCCTCCCTCCACCCATCCATCCATCTCTCTATCCCCTCACCCTTCCAATCACTATGTGACCACTGATTTCAATCGTCTTGTTCATTTACATCCAGCATATTGACACTGGATGACCCATCTGGACCACTCTCCCGGGCTTAGAACTGGCACTACAATGTAGTAGCTGTTTGCATCTACAGGACAGTTCTGCATCTACAATCAATCTGGTGGCATGTCTTTGGACTGTAGTAAGAAACCGGAGCAATCAAAGGGTGGGAAAAACATGAAATAACTCCACATACAAAGTGCCTAGACCACTGCCAATTTGATTGTAGAAATCAATGAGTTGTTCCATAGATGCATCTGGCTACAATTTTGTTGCGGTATTGCGTCTGAATGCTTTAGTGAATACGAGAATTATTTAGAATATAGAATATATTTTATAATTTTAAAAGTAAAACAAAGTTCATTTCATTATGAGTAAATAAATACAGTACAGAGAACTGGCAAAATTTGAGTTAATTTGCTGTGAAAAGCATTTGTTGCCTTCCTATTTCCTTCTATTGTTTTATGGCACTTGTTTTAATATGAGACATTTAGGAGAGCACAAAATGCTTTCACATTACTTCATTTAAAAGAAAATGCCTTTTAATACAAATTCCAATAAATATTATGTTCACGTCTGGCTTTGATTATTACCAGACCACTCAAACACCTAAAGTGCATGATTCTACAATAAAAGCATCTAGAGCGTAATGCTGTGTGACACCAAATAAGTAGCTAGAAAAACTTCCAATATTAAAACAATTCTGCATATATGAGTGCGCAAACCTTTGACAGTTAATGCTGAGGGTGGTACAAACAGTTATTATGCTTAGTTGGTTAGTTATATGTGCACAGTGGTGATATAGGTTTTCAGTAAATTGTGACCTTAACAGAAATGGAATAGACCAGGCAAATGGCAAATACTTCTTCACAGCACTTTTTTGGAAGGTTATAATAATTTTTAAATAACGTTTTTCAAACTGCTACATATTCCTAAGAATATTCCTAATTCCTATTATTGCTTTTATAAGAGCCTTCTTGTAAGAGAGTCTTCTGTCCCACCATTCATAAGCTTTCATAACAGAGCATAAGTGTTCTGCTCCCAGCTTTTCCATATGCGAAGCTCCTTCCTCAGCTATGTAACATGCCAGCTTGAAATTCCAGATGTAAAAGTTTTTCATGTTTTGCTTCTGTTACTTTCTTTAACCAGAAAAAGGAACATCTGAGGCCATTTAGTTTGAGTTCTGTCATTTAATACTGACAAAACAGCATATTTTAAATATGAAAATCTATTTTGCTAATATAAACAAGCTGTTGAACTAAGTTAGATTTTCTCAAATCAGTCAAAAAACTTAAATTTAATCCAAAACTATTATCAAGACAACCTATAGTTATGGTGATAAAGTATGGTATAGCATGGTTCTTTAACCGCCATTATGAAATATTATTGGACGAGACCCCAACTCTACAATACAATAATAATATAATAATAAAGACATATTTTGCTAGTATTTCAACTATTTAAATAATATCTAAATAAGCCCACAACAGTTCACATGTTTATAAAAAAAAACAGCCTTTAACCTATTCAGGAAGGTGTTTCCAAATGGGTTGAGTTTGCGAAAGGGCTTGTTGGGATCTACTATCAGGGCATTTCCAGGGATGAGTCCTTCCACATCTCCATGCATGATGGCAGTAAAGCAATCAGTAGTAGGCTCCGGCCCCACACGGCTTCCAGGTACATCTTGCTCCAGCAGGTACCTGGAAAAATATTTGGGCTAATTATGACTAATGATGTGCAGTATGTCTTCTCACGGTCTTCTGCTTTCCTAGAGTTCATTACATTTTAGCTTTTTTATTTTAATGGCCTTACTTGATAAAAGTAGTCTTTCCTGTTGAATACTGACCAACCACGAGCACCATGGGTTTGTTGTCAAAGTCAGCTTCTTCCAGACTTGGTGAGTGGAAATCAGGAAAGCCATAGTACTCCTCAATAGGCAACAACTTTTTACGATACAGCGATTTCAGCCCCTCTGTGACGGTTCTGATCACTTCAGGAGTCTTCTTGACGTTTTTCCGTCCCCAGCGAGACATGTTTATGGTAACTTTACTTCCCTCGCTTTATTTATGGCTCTGTTTGGGACTTTTTTGATTCCTTCGGCTTCACAGGATCTTCACTTTTTCCTGTATTTACAAAATGTACCAGTGTCAAAAAGGATGATGCGGTCTTACTATTCAAATTTATAATTATATTTCAAGAGACAATTTTACATTTAAATCTAGATAAAAGTTAATATAGACTGACCATCGGTTAAATTTAAAGCATGTGTGTGTTTAGTTAAATATACTCCCATAAAGTCTATAGGATATAGAATTTTCCCCTTTAAACCACTGAAAGAAAAAAAGCACAGTGTATGGTCTGTGCTTGTCTGGAAAATGTTCCCTTTGGAAATGCAAACACACACACACACACACACACACACACACACAGACAAAGAGAGAGAGAGCGAGAGACAGAGAGACACACACAAATCCAACAAAAAGCTCTTTTTACAATACTAAAGTAAAGTTTCCACTTGCCTGAACAATTGCATGCAGTATTAAGAATATGATTTTAACCTCTCCAGATCTATTTCACTAAACTATTAATTTAACAAATCAAAAACATCTTGTAGGACAAAACTCTATTTGAACATGATGCCACATTTAACACATTAAATGTAATCATGGTCGTGACTTGCATAACTGCTTTTTCCTTTTTAGGCAAGCCTTTTTACTCAATAGGACTACACCCAATGTGGACTGCAGACAACTAGCCTAAAGGTTTGGAATTCTGTGTTTGGACTTGAGAAACACAAAATGTATGCATTTCCTTGTGATTATGTAATGTAGAAAAGTAAGATAAATATTATTTATATATTTTTGAAGTTTGCATCCCTAAATCCTTTAATGCATCGACTTTCTCACATTTCATTTATTTTACAGCTGAAATATGTTGTGCAAAAGATGTAAAATACTAAATGGCAAAACACAACAGTGACCTTGGTGAAATGACTTAAATTCTTTTGTTTTTATGTGTGTAGAGTTGCAATGAAAATGTATTAGGACTATATCTTATTTATAAAACCATAAAAGCATCTGTAAATGATGGAAATCTGCTATACGTGGTATGTTTCAGTACAACTGATTTCAAATATAAGATAAAATAAACACACAATAACAAATTAAGTGTAATTATGGATACCCTTCCATTTTAAAAACAAAAGTGATGTTTTATCTGCTGTACCATAATTCTTAACCCGTAGACATGTTATAAACTGTATGAACAAACTTATTGCATTTCAACCATAACTGTACAACCATAGCAAATAGTATTTAATTAAGGGATTGGAGTAGTTGCAGAAACAAAAGTACATTGGCTTACCTGATATACTGGAACAACTTACGCCAAAATCAAGAATGCTTTTTAAAAAGTTAAAACATGAATAAACAACTAAAAAACAGTTGCTTTGGTTTATGAAATTGCAACGTAGATTAGAAAGCAGTAAAAACGAAGTTAAGCTTTAGGTAAGCGTCTGGGATGTTTCAAGCTTTAAATGCAAGGATCCCTGAAATGACTCAGTGCATCTCCACCCCTCTTTCACTCTCCCTGTCTTTCTCCACCAGTTACACACACACACACACACACACACACACACACACACACACACACACACACACACAGACACACACACAGACACACACA
>JAOUQU010000024.1:508404-520384 GCA_028566735.1 Ammoglanis amapaensis
TATCAAGTACACATCAATGCTGTCCTGAAGTTCTCTGACCTCCAAATAACAAAAAGTCCAGAGTGAACTGTGCACTCTAAATTTTCTAGACGTGTGGCTGTCATTGTGTGACGGATTGACAGCTCGAACAACATGTGCATACGTTACCCTTAGCTGTATGTAGATGTTATTAATAAATCATTTGTCTGTAGTTATGATAAAGATAGGAACAAATTAGGTGAAATTGCTTGCAACGTTAAAAGAGGAAGTAAAATCCTGTGCAACCGTGTGATCAGTTCCTTTGCAGGTGTTATTATTTAAAAGAAGATATATTTGGTTAAATATCTATTTAAGTCATCATGCTTGTGCTTTGTTCCGTCTTTCTGTTAAACATAATATTTGTTTTTAATACATATTTGTCCACCAAAAAAGTGACTTTACAATTGTTTGTTCATGTACAGTCCAGTTCACTGTTGGAATGACACTAATACACACTAATGACACTAATACAGTGGTACTTTTAGATATTAGTTTAATTTGTTTAGTTATTAAGTTCTACTATATCAAACTAATTTCTCCCTTTTAAAATATATTTAATTCATTCCAGCCTTGTGAAACATCCCCAAACCATCCTAAATTATGAACACGGCCACACTTTACCAATACATAACGAAAAATTCGAGTGTTATTTAGTAGCTGTTTCGTCTATTGCAAGCTCGTGCTACATTCTCTTTTCACTCGCGCTCAGTGTGGCTGTGCTTTCCCTCTCCTGCTACAACCAGCTCTCTTACATCATAATAATGAGACCCCTCACCTGCTTGCCATGTCCAGGAAATGGATGCTACATCCTCTGGCTCTTAACTGGACTTTGTCAGTGTGTTCCATTAACTGCTCGTTTTTCATCTGCACATCTCTGGTACTTCAGGGTTACTCCCATTTGTCACTTAAGAATTATTGTTATTGCAACATTGTGGTCATGGCTGTTTGTTCAATGTTTATATACAAACCAAATTTTACTACTGTATTTTAAAATTAGAGACAGGCGAGTGCAGCTAACTGTGGACGAGACGCTGTAGACACGTAAACTAAAACTGCACTTTCTTAACACTAAATGTAAACTTAAACTGCACATCCTTCTCTTAAAACAAAACCAGAAACACTTACTTGTAAAAAATGCCCTTTTTTAACATTAAACAAGAACAAGTTGCTGGTGTTGTGACGCTGATACTCGACCCACACACCAACTTCCCAAATCACTTATCATAATTCAAAAAAAAATATGTTGGGCTGCATATATCTCAAGATACTTCTGTATATACAAGTTAAATGTCTGCATGTTTTGTAAAAAGTTTATTGAATAGATATATAAAGAGTGATCCACATTATTGATTTGGTGTAGTTTTACACAGGATGCCCTTTCTGATGATCCCTGCCTATTTATCTGGGCTTGGGACTACTATGTACAATTTGTGCAACTCCTGGCTATAGAGGTGCCCATTTGTTCCCACTAAAATCCACCTGGAAGAAAGCCAAAATTTTGTGACTTTCACCCAAAAATTAAATAGCACTGCATACCCCGATTATGAATAATAATATGAGCACCTTCCTAATATTGGACTGGTCCTTATTTCGCTGTCAAAACAGCCCTGCAACTGTGATGCACGGTGTATACTAACACCTTTTCTATCAGAACCAGCATTTTTCGTTTTCAGCAATTTAAGCTACAGCAGCATGTATGTTGGATCTGATCCAACACCATCCAGCCTTCTCTTCCTCATCAATAGGTTTGGCCATCTATGACCCTGTGGCCGTTTACCACAGGAGCAACAGTTTCTAATTCCGTTGTCTAGCCATCACAATTTTGTCCCTTGTCAAACTCAAATATGTGCACCTGATATGTCCATTTGTCAAAATTGAGGATAAAATGCTCACGTGCTTCCTAATATATACCACCCAATAGCACGTGCTGTTCAATAAATTAACAGGTGCATATCAGTGTTATTCATTCCACTTGTCAGTGGTCTTCATGCATGTCTGTGTATTTAACAACATCCTGGTCAGAGATTTTTGTTATGTTGGGCTGCAACAGATATTAAAAATTATATTATTTTATGGCTTCTGCATACTGGTTAGGTGATATGTCTTAATCTTGTCTAAAATTTATTTTTTTTGCCCCCCCCCCCCCCCCCCTTCATTTTGCTTAGCAGTGCACTGGTGTTGGGAATCTTCCCAACATCTTAGAACAGCTTAGTTCTAACAGCACTCCCACCATGGGCACGCCTAAGTCCCAAAGTTGTACACCTCGTCCATCCTCTGCTGGGATCGCTGCAGGCCCACAAGCATGCAGGAGTAGCCCTTCTTCAACAGGTCACCAAGAGGATGAAGGTACCCAGGTCCATCCGGGAGGAAATCCAAGTTACAATAACAGTGTAAAGTCTCACCCATTAGGACCTGGAGGTCATCATGTGGGGACCCAGGGGTGTGGAATAGATAGCTCCAGCATGATAAACTACCCTGGTGCTGGTGTCTCTCCAAGTGTGAGTCCATCCATTTTGTCCGCACACCTTCAGTGTGAGGGCAGCCAAAGTAGCACCGATGGACTGTCTAAAGAGCAGCTTGAACATCGTGAGCGGTCTCTTCAAACATTAAGAGACATTGAGAAGCTGCTTCTGCGTAGTGGAGCTGGTGCAAGCCACAGAGATTCATCCAACAATAATCCCAACAATGGGTCTGTTACCAACAATAATCCTGAAGGGTGTAGAGGACTGGAGAATAGAGAGGTTACAAGTCTGAAAGTTATCAACAGTGGCATTTCCCCTGGTGTGCCGTCTATTGCAGGAATCAAAAGACATGAGCCTCTACAGTCCCTCATCTCACAAACTCAAAATCTAAGTGGGCCCAGTATGGATGATACTTTGATGCTAAGACACCCCAGCTTGTCTCCTCAACACCAGCTGTCTTCCCCTTCAGGACTAGATATGGGTCAAATCCTAGGTCCTGATGGGCTCACTCCGGAACAGATTGCTTGGAGGAAACTCCAGGAGGACTACTACCAGGAGAAGCGGCGCCGACAAGAAATTAACCCTCAGAGGCATTCTCAGCATTTCCACATGATGCCTGAGATGGGGATGCCAGGGGGACCACATCTAATAATAAGAGGTCCCCCACCTCCATATCACAGCAAGCCTGGAGACCAACAGTGGGGGCAGAGGCCTTTAATTCCTGGTGGTATGGAAGGAAATTTGAGAATGATGGACATACATCAAGAGGGGCCTCGGGGTCCAAGATTTGTCGGGCAAAGAGGGCCCCCAGGGGGTGGTTATCCAGGAAGCCCAGGGCCCTTATTACCCATAGATGGGCTTGGTTCTCAAAGATCTCCTAGACCAGGAATCAGCTGGCTTGATGAAGTACCACCTAATATGGCAGGAGTGGGTCAATTCCATGGCTGCTATCCCCCTGGTGGGCCTGGTGGACCTCCTCAGCAAATGCACGGTGGTTTGGATCGCCCCTTAACAAGGGAGGAAATATTTCATATCATGGAAAAACGACAGCTTCAAGGGCTTCGTAGGCTGGATTTGGAGCAGTTGTCTCGACAGCAGCTACAGCATCAGAGAGTTCTAGGTGGCCCCAGAATGATGGATAACCCTGGTGGACAAGGCTTTTCTAATCCTGGCATAGGAGGCGGTCTTTCAACTCGAGATGATGCTATGAACTTTCCTAATTCTCAGCCCATGATGTGCTCTCCGATTGATGGGGTTGGTGGAGGTGGTGGACCATTAGTAAGAGACATGGTTAATTCACCTTTAGGGGGAAATATGAATATGAACACTAGAATGAACATAAGTCTACATCAACAGCAGCAAATTCTGGCCCAGAAATTAAGAGAAGGTTCTGGGCCAGAGATGTTAAACCCAGAAGACAATTCCCGCATCAGGGCTATGCAGAATGGCCAGGGTGGTGCTAACAGGCTTATGGTTCCTGGACCAGATGGACAACTTCAGTTTCCCAGTCAGAATATTTTTTCTGGAAGGGAAGGAGATGGATCCAATTTACAACATTCGGGTTCTGAGATGTTTGGATCTGATCAAGGTCCTCCTCAAATGAGTGGAACCTCACGGCTTAGCCACATGCCCATTAACACTGGCCAGAAGGGTTCAGACCTTGGTTCACGTCATCCATCCGACCTTTCTGTTAATGTCAATTCCGTTGGCTCCCCGGCTTTGCCCCCTTCTCACCAGTTGAAGTCACCGTCCCTTAGCCATGAAGCTTCAACATTAATACCTTCACCGTCAGCTCCGAGCTTAAAGTCCCCTAAGCAGCCAATGTCTACTGGACCACCACACCCTCCCCTGCCTGGATCTTCTGGTGCTGGTACACCTACCACCACTTCCATGAAGTCCCCTCAAATAATGGGTTCATCTCTAGGTCTCCAATCACCATCTTGTTCTCCGGGACACCTAAAATCTCCAGCTGTGCCCATTGCCTCACCTAGATGGACTGCCTCACCCAAGACTACTCTGGCCAGCCCTGGGGGGACTATCAGCAGTAAGGGATTAGCCAATGAAGGGAACAGTGAAACAGGTTAATAATGTTTTATGACATAATTTTTTCAAAGTGTAATTTTAAGCATGAGCGTGTTTAACTGTTGTTAAATCTTTCTGATTTTTTGTAGGCTTATCCGTTCCCCCGAGGAGTTCCACATCAACTCCCAGTGGTCAGCCTCCCAATATGCCTTTCACCTCTTCCCCAGACACACCTCCATCCCAGAATCATTTGTCTCTTATTATGTCTCAAATGTCTAAATATGCCATGCCCTCATCTACTCCACTCTATCATGAAGCCATCAAGACGATTGCCACGTCTGATGATGAAATGCCCCCAGATCGACTTCTCCTTCCTGGCGCCAATGTTCAAGGTTTACTCTTAGAATAATAATTTCTTACCAAGACTGTAAAACTGCTTGTTTTTCAAGATTTGTTGGCACTTGACTAAAACCATGCTTTTAATTGACTTCATACTAAACATAATCGTACATCTTTCTATGGTGGAGTACATGTTTGGTGTTTTACTAAAGTTGCTTGCAGAACTTGAGCAATTGTAATAGCTGCACGTCTCAGCCGAGAACCAATGCCACCACCACCACCATATAACAAATATGCATCATTCATTTTGTTGTCAGTCAGAGCAGAGTACAACTGATGAAAGTAATTAGTAATGTATGCATAGTTCCTCTGCTTGGCTTGTAAGGTAACATTTTCTGCTCCCATCTACATCAAAAGCAAGTACTGCTTATGATTCATGACTAGCTGTAATATAACCAAACGTACAACGTGATGTTAAAATCTTAATAAAACAAAGCAATGTACATTGTAATTACTTACTTTGATGGATGTTTAAAAGCTTTGGTAATGCTTGTATTGCCATCATAAGGCTGTTTTACAATTCTAGGCGGCACGGTGGCTAAATGGTTAGCACTGTTGCCTCACAGCAAGACGTCCCGGGTTTGATCCCTGGGGACTCCCCGGGCTGGGGACTTTCTGTGCTGAGTTTGCATGTTCTCCTGTTTCATGCATGGTTTCAGCGTGGGTTTTCTCCGGGTACTCCAAAGACATGCACTAGGTTGATCGGAAATGGGAAATTGTCCAGTAGTCTCACAAGTGTCCACCACTTACTGGTGGTTGTCATCAGGAAGGGCATCCAATGGAAAACTCTGCTCTAAACATTAACGTCCTACCCCAGGAACTGGGAAAACGGACGATAAACGAATAGATAGAGATAGTCTGTTATACAATAAGTATTACCACTTATTACCGCTTATGTTTGCATTTTATAAAATATATTAAAGTTTATTCCATTATTGTTGTGTTTTCAAACAGGAAACATGGCAAATCACCAGTCTGCACAGATGCTTCTATCCTCTCAAAGACCAATGGAACCTCACAGTAGCCCTTCAAGTCCCTCTGAAATCGTGCTGCAGGGATCCCTCGACACGCCTGGGCCATTGCAACCTTCTCCTAATCCAATGGTCATGCCAGTGATGATGGGAAGTGGAGGTCCTCCAGATGGCATAGGACCTTGCAATATGTCTCCTATGCACCCTCCTAACCAGATGGGAGGATTCCCTCGCATACAGGCACCGCTACATTCTCCTGTAGGAATCATGGGTCAGCAGTACCCACCATCTTCTGAGGAAGCCTTACCTGCTGAGCCAGTGCACTTCCTGAGCAAGGCCATGTCTCATCAGCGTCCACCGCCATCAGACTCTTTCCCACCTATATCAATCAGCGAAGGCCCAGACCTCAGTGAGGTTATCAGGCCCACACACACAGGTATCCCAGAGTTTGATCTGTCTCGTATCATTCCTGCTGACAAGCCTAGCAGCACCCTGCAGTATTTTCCGAAGAGTGAGCCAATGTCCCAGCTCTCACATACTCTTCATCAAGGGCATCTACCTCAGCACGCTCCTTCAGCGCAGCTCCTAAAACAGCTTTCCTCATCAGGGCCTCCAAACAGCAGCACACCTTCATCAAACCCTCACATTGCCAACCTGCAGAACATGATGGCCGAGCAGCAGCTCTCCCTGCAGGCGTCACACTGTGGAATACGTCCTGGCTTGAGCATGGCCCAGGGAGTGTCTAGAGGTCTAGGCTCAAGCGGCGGAATGGGGCCTGGGCACATATACCATCCAGGACATCCAATGGGTAGGACAAATATGCCTTTGCCACAGCAACAGCTCTATCCACAGCAACAAGGAATGATGCCCAACAGCCTCCTACAGCACCAGTCCTATCAGACACAGGGCATTTTGTCCCCACAGCAACATCCACATAATCTTATTGCGCAGCAGAACATGATGATGATGCAAGCTAAACAAAGGGGCATGCCTATTCCTGGGGAGCACTACGGCCAACAAGGGGCTCTCATGTCCCCTCCAGGTCCCATGATTGGACCGCCACACCCACAGTCCATTATGATGGGACCCCAGGGTATGAGGCAAAGAGGCTTGTCTTTGGAAAGTCCACTAGACTATGGACCTGGAGGCATGGCGAATATGCCCTTCTGAAACAGAATTTTTGTGAATCGGATCTAAACCTTTACAACTCAGACATGCTTTTTATCACTTTTTCCTAATTGTGGCAATCAGATGATAAGTTTGTTAGTAATAATCTTTTAATTATGAGATAACCAGCAAAAAGTTCAAATAGTGGCAAATCATACTACAACAAATTCTGAAGCCATTTTTAAATGTCTGTATAAAATGTACATTTCAAAGATAAATGTGTTTGCTTTTGTGAGAGGAAAAATGTTTGTAATTCCATTTTCTGGCTTATATTGGTTGTGCAAGGGAATATATAAATATATATTATATATAAATATTAATATCTGTATAATTGCTGTAAATAAGATGCCATTTGTGCTTGTTTGCAAATGCTCTGTATAACTGTGACTTAATATAAATCTTAAAACATATAAGAAAAAATCGGATCTGTTTCAGCTGTGTTGATCATGTTTATTCATATGAAACATTTATATATGAGGGTTCTTTGGGGTTTCCAAACATATTTAAACTTTATTAAGAAACATTTCCTTTTTAATGCATTCATTTTTCTCAGCGTCATACCATTTTAATGCCATCAGTGCAAAACAACAACAACCACTAGCCACATGAAAATCTTCAGCTTAAAGATTCCAAAAAAGTGGAGATGCGATGGTGTTGAAGCTAAACTATGAGCTCATTCAGACAAGGCCAGTTGTTTATCATCCCGTTATCACGGCTTCTACCAAAATATAAAAGTGTGGAAACTTTCATACCCAGTAGCGCTGTGAGAATGTTAGCACACCAGAATTGATATTTAATGAGGCTATTGATAAAGGATGTCTGGTTATGAGGATGTGTTTTTAAAACACTGTGTAAGGACTGATAATCAGAAAGAGGTGCCTGTGCATAGCGCATGACTAAAAATAAGCACTAGGTCTGTGCAAGTGTGAGTAATATGTGAAGAAGACAAATCGGGAGAGAATGCAAAATACATTTTGAGAGTGGAAACTGTTTGAATATCAATACTTGATGGAAAAAAAGATGATGATAGACATTCGTCTTTTAGCATTTTATTAAGCATTAACCATTTCTATTAGTTGGACATTGCATTTTATACATAACTATAATGCAGCTAAGTCAATGTTTAAAAAATATTAAGAAAACATCGTAAAAACACTGAACATTGGTTTGTACAGATACATTCATTATTATTATTGTAATACAGTATTTATAAGCTCAGTTTCATCTTTGGTCCTTGTTCAGTAAGAAGAGCATAAAACACAAACATTTCTGAGTATTAAAACGTAGTTCCTATACAAAGCATGTCTAATTTTTACATTCCTTACGTTCAAACATCTTTACACAATACACTCCGATATTCCTTGAATTCTTTTGTTTAATGATTTCATTCCTTTAAAACACAAGAAGAAGGCAATGAAGCAAGAAGTTACACATAACGTGTCACGCTAGTCTTATCACTTGTATTCGTCGCTGGCATTAATCAACATTGGTAAATTTATTTACTCTAGTTTAAATGAATTATTACGTCAAATATCAACATATATTTATATCTATAACATTCCATTTTTTACATTTTTATTAGTTATAGAACATAACATGTTGGGACAGTGTGCAATACACTTATTATAAAACCGTCTATAGTTAATTACATTTTAATTTCCAAGTAATTGTGCAGTAATTGAACTTGATATTATTGCAAGTGTAAGGTAACAAACAGAACTTTTAATAAATCATGAATGTTAGTTTAGAAATAACTATAATGATTACCTATTTTGAGTTATAAGACCTTAATTGAATCAAAAGTGCCCCAAATGGAAGCTCTTTCATTATTGTGAATTATGCTATGGTTGTTTTTAGCTGTCAGGTTGCCAATTTGGTCAAAATCAATGGGGCATTTTATTGTCTACAAAACCATAAATTTTACTTAACTATTACAATTTAAGTGTTTTAGGAAGCATTTAAGGAAGCAACACACATAACTTTACACAGATTGTTTAAATGACAACAGAAAAGCATAGTTAACATTGTTTTTAACGCTTTAACACTCCTTCATGATCTCAATGATTTTAATTTCTTTTGATTGTGATACAAAGCCTTGATGACCATGAGTTTAAGTCATTCATTCACAAAACATTGTAGAGAAACAGATATGTTAAACCATTTACTGGGTTTAGTCGCTGGTTTAAATCCTTGATCGCAAACCCACTATACACCACTAAGATGGACTGACACGTTAAGCCAGAAAAAAATATATATATATATAAGAATTTGAAAAAAAATTGCATTATAATTTGCATTCAAAGCAACAAAACTTAAAACCTGACAAAAGGAATGTTTTAGGGCACATTTGTCATATTATCATATATACGGAGTGCTTGTTGTGCTGTTAGCTGTTTCTGAAACAGACAATCTTCTAAGCCACCCCCCACATAGTGTGGACCCGCAGACAGGCAAATATTTTGCCAGAAATCTTAGTAGATCTTTTCTGAATCGCACTCCTATGAAAGCATAAAGGACTGGATTAAGGCAGCAATGGATCATGCCAATGCTTTGAGTCACCAACAAGCCCTGAGCCAATGTATTACGAGAATGGCAGGATAATCCATTCAGGATGTCCAGCCTTAACAAAGTGTCCACAAAAAGGGTGATGTTAAATGGTAGCCAGAACAAACAGAAAATCAGGGTCACCGCCATGGCTAAGCGAATAGCTCGCTGCTTTTCAAAGCTCTGCCGTGTTTGGTAAAGGGTGATTACTATTGCCATGTAACAGTAACTCATGATAGCCAAAGGCATGAAAAAACAGAACAGGTGACTTAACAATCGACTACTTATTAGCCAGTTGTGAGCATGAATGCCATAACTGTTAAAATAACACAGGCTACTGTTTGGGTCAATCCTGCTTGGTACAACAGAGATAAATACCATGTCTGGTGATGAAAGACCCAGACAAAAAAGCCAGAGCAGAAGGCAGATGAGGTGCACAACCTGAGGCCGACGAGACTGGAGACTTGAGATAGAGTGCACGATGGCAAGGTAACGATCAAAAGAAATGAATGCCAAAAGAAGACTGCCACACAGTTGGTTCAGGTGATTCAATAAGCTGACCAACTTGCACATAAAGTTGCCAAAGACCCAGCTGCTTAGTACCTGTGTGATGGACAATGGCAGGGTAAATAGCAGAAGCAAGTCAGCCACAGCCAGATGTAACAGATAGATTTCAGTCATCCGCAGGTGAGCATGACGCTGAAGGAGGACCATCAGGAGGATGCCATTTCCTATAAGGCCCAGGATAAATATTAGGCTGTAGATGAAGGGCTCGAATACTGTATAATACAGTTGTGTAGAGAGTTCAGTATCTTCACATATGAAGTCATCTTGAGGGTTGATGTCTGAGGTATTCTCCAAGTTTAAAATGTTATCGAACTGAACACAAGAATACATACAGTAAGTCAAAACTGGTGCTACTATGGTGCGTGTTCCAGATATTAACTCCAAAATAATAACTAAAGGCAAAACGTACACACCCCTTCCAGAGTCATTTATTAGTGGATTTACCTAAAACACAAGTTACAAAATGTAGACTAAAATGTAGAGAATTAGAGTATAAGGAATTTAAAGGTTTATGGTAACAACACATTTTCTGAATGTCATCACATTAATTTGGTCTTATTTAAACTCTAAATAACTTAATTTAATTAGTCTATTAATCACTGTTATTGGCAAAAGCAATTCTGATTATAGAATTGTTTCCATGATAGGCTCAAATAGTCATCATAAAGATTCTTAGTGCTATACTAATCCATTAGCAGTCAGAAATGGGCGTATAGATTACTGATAGAACAATTTCTTTACGTGTTCTATAACAAACGTTTACACATTTATAGTACATTGTTTTCTGGAGCCGGAGTCAGAGCGCAGTCTTAGTTATCGTACAGCACATTGTAACACAAAATGAAAAAGACATTTTGTGAAAAGTTGTTTAAAAGAACACTTGTAGTACTTCATTTTCAGTTCTAGTGTTTTTATGCACGCTTATTGCTCCAATAGTCATTGCCAGTCTTTCAGACTCCCTAATAAAATTACAACAATTACAATTACAACAACAACGAAACATCTCTTACACATGTAAATGAAATTTCTACCAAAAACACCCATTTCAGTTGCGTTCAAAAAGTTTGAAAGGTGTTTCAAGGTTTGTCTATTTATATATTTATAAGTAATTAAATGATTATTTTTGACAATTATAAATAATACATTGGGATCACTAAACAAAACATTCTCATCCTCCTATATGTTGAAAACTATCTTAAATATAAAAAAATAACAAACATATATTTTTAGTTTATTGTTCTGGTTAATAATAAATATACAAATTTCAATAATAATAAATAGAGGTCCTTATCTTTTTGTTTTTGTAAAAAGTAATATTGCAATACTATTGTCTGTGTATAAAATGTAGTTTCAAAGTAAAAAAAAAAAAACATTTACAAATTGGTTATTTTTCGACATTTATTTGTATTACTGCTATTTTTTGGACATATATTGCTTATGATTGTTTAAAAAGATAATATTCAAGAAAGTTTTTGTACTCACCACAAAGAAATAATTGGTAGTTTTCTGATTCATATTGTTTTTGATTATTATTAACAAATCTGATATTTCCTGAGAACCCAGACACATACAACTTTTTCAGCCAAGCGTGTTTCCAGGAAGCTTTTTTTTCAGCTGCAGTGCTGTTTTGTTCTTTCTTTTACCCACTTATTATTCCGCCTGTTCTTTTTACTTTACTTTAACTACAACAAAATAAAATAGAAAGAATACTTCTTTTAGAAAGAAGTATTTTTACACAAAATATAGCATAATAATTAGGGCCGGGACTTTAACGCGTTAATTTCGATTAATTAATTACAAAGATTTTAACGCGTTAAAAATTTTATCGCA
>JAOUQU010000024.1:520484-533134 GCA_028566735.1 Ammoglanis amapaensis
ACACACACACACACACACACACACACACACACACACACACACACACACACACACACACACACACACACACTGTGTTCCAAATTATTATTATTAAGTGTTTAGGAGTGTTAAGGTAAGAATTATTTTTGTTTGTGTCAGGGCTCATTATATCTCTAAAAGCAATTGCAGACACCTGTGCTAATTAGTTTGGCAAGTGTGTCCAATTAAAGGCAAGACTATTTAAGGCCGCAAACAGGACTACAGCTCCCACAAGGAGGAGGTGGAGTAATGTTTTTGGGTGGAATCATGGGGAGAGAGATTGTCTGCCCCTTTGGGTTCCTTGAAGGGGTAACCTTGACCTCCAAAATGTAGTTTCTCAAACAGCACTTCCTGCCATGGTTGAAGAAGAAAAACCGTGCATTCTGCAGCAAGATCATTTTTATGCATGATAATGCACCGTCTCATGCTGCAAAGAACACTGCATCTCTGGCTGCTATTGGCATAAAAGGGGACAAACTTATGGTGTGGCCCCCATGCTCTCAACCCCATTGAGAACCTCTGGAGCATCATCAAAAGAAGTGTCTATGATTGCGGTAGGCCGTACAAATCTAAGCAACAGCTCTGGGAGGATATTCTGTCCTCATGCCAAACAATTAAAACAAATAACGTCCAAAACCTGACATTCAATAGATAAGAGAGTTCAGAAGCTCCTTTCGAACAAGGGGTCGAAATGTTAAATCACTTACAATAAAGTTTTGACTTAAAACGTTTAAGTCAAACGTTAACGTTTGATTTCAGTTTGCCATAACCTGCTAATGCTTATAATTTCACAATTAACCAATTTTTTTCTTTATCAAAATGAAAATGTTAAACTCTGCTTTGCATAATAAGTTGGAACATTCATTTTGAGTGTTTTATCAGTTTGTTGAAAAACCTTTTAATTGTACTCTAATAGTTGATGATTGAAAAATATGATTGAATATGATGAAATGACTGCAATTCATTTAGGTAATTTTGGTAATGCTGAGAATATTATTTGCGTAATCATTTGGAACACTGTGTTTATATTGACAATGTAAAAATAACTGCGTTTTGTGCGAGTTATACTCAAGTGTGTGATTATGTATGAATGTTTATACATTAAAATACTCACCCCACATTGTGTAAAATGCTGTAATAGAAGCATCCAATTTGTGATTACTCTTAAACTTAGTTTACCAAATTAAATACACGTTTTTGTCAATTAATGTCATTGCTTACTTTCAGACATGCACAAGCAAGCCAACCATTCTGTGGGCTTTGCAATTCCAGGCTATTTTTGATGTTGCCATTTTCAATTTTTGTTTATTAGTCTGGATTTTTAAGTCTTCTGAACTTAAATGCTTAGTTGTCTGCCAATTGGTTGTTTTTGCATTAAATTTTAATCATTTCATCAAATTTTCCAGTAAATAGTTTTCAATGTTTCTTCAGTAAATTTGGATTTACAATTAAACTTAAAACCGGTGTTTTCCAAGCTACGAAATAATTTATGAATACATATACATATATTGAAAAATAAGGCTTTCTGATGCCAAGTATGATTCGAGTGGTGAAAAACGCTCCATACTGCAAAACACAAAAAATCTGACAATTTTTTGTGACTGACCATTTTCTAAAACCATTTAAAAAGACTTCATCTTTCAAAGTTACACACAACTTCTGCAGTGTAATCATTATTTTTCCTGCTTAATGTCAGTCTGTTTTTCTTGGAAAGAACTGGCTTTTTTATTGCCCTTCTTAACAAGCCAATCTCACTGTGTTCAAATGCATTCACATTTCCCCTCTGTTATTCTACGCTGGTGGTGACCTGATCTTGTAGCTGCATCCTTTTTACATGTTGCTCATGATGCTTGCTTCACTTTCTTGGGCACCCTGAAGACTTTTTTGCTAAAATTGATCCACTGTTTGATTATTCCATAAATATTTGTTTGCTGTGCTATCTAGCAGTCATCAATGTATTTAACTGTGAAACCCTTTTGGTGCAAAACTGCATGCATGTCTCCTTGGAGGTAACCTTGGTTGACAGGAGGGATGTCTCTTCAACTCTGCTGTCTTGTTCTCATTAACATTTTCTTTCGCGCTTACAAGGTAACGGTCTGTGCTTTTGGGCTGAATAGCAGTGGCCAGAAAAATGCATACTTTTTTTTCCTCCAGAAGAAATGACTTTGCAATTATTTGTAGTCTTCATAATCTAGTCAATAGATGTATGTATGTGAAATCACAGCCAGCTCCCACAAAGTGACAAAAGGCTGCACCATTACCATTGTGTCAAACGCAAAATGGGAAAGAAACTGGGGACGATTGAAGAAAAATAACTAAAATCATTTGCAGACATGATTAGAATCCAGGCTGTGAAACATGGATTTACAGTTGTGTAATTAAATGTTATAAACTATTAACTATAAACTACTTATTAGCATATTTGTTTATATGTCTAGTTAATCATTTTTGAAACTTTTGGTGATGAGCCTGGAGTTCTTTTTGTACACACGAGATTTGTAACAATGATCGAATTTGTAATATGAAAGTGGTACAAGTTCAAGAAACTGTCATTGCGTGTCTGTCATATTGTATCATTTATTAATAATAAACCAAACTTTGTTCTTCATACTAGTTTGCAGGATCGCATTGACTACTGTAGAATAAGAAAATTGTATTATTGATTTATATTTGCATTATTGTAATCTATTTTTTTTTTTTTTACAAAATATGTTGTTTATACCTGCTTTTTAAATCCTAAGCTGATAACATGAAGAAAAAAAACATACTATATACATAACTTTTGTAATGCACACATGCATGATTTTATTGTAAGATGTTTTTTTGTCTTAACACAGGTTAAAACGGCATCGTTCTGAAAATTCCTGAGGAAAGAGTGGATGCATATAATTACTGAAGTGGCTGGTGAATTACCCTCAGTCTTGTCTTGAGCGAGTGGAACTTTTTTCTCTCAAAACAATTCCCGTTCTTGTTCTGTGCGCATAACCTTCGGGGGATTCCTTGAGTGACATTTGCATTTGCAAAAGACTGCTACCTTGAGGAACCTGTGAAAGTTCTTGGACGTTGTGTATTAGACTGTGAAAGGACAACTTTAAATGATTTAGTAAGCCTGCAGAACAAAAGAAGAAATCTTCCAGTGTATAGTTCACTGTTCTGGAGGGGGGGGGGAACAACGAACTGAGCATACATGAGTACAGCCAGAACAGAAAACCCAGTTATTCTGGGCCTGTCGAATCCGAACAGCCAAATGAGGGGCTCTGTGAAGCCAGTAGGTGGCCCTGGTGGGGGTGGTGGGGGGCCTCCAATGACTCAACCCATTCAGATTAAAGCTTCCAGCACGATCAACAACGGAAACTCTCAACCGGTGGCGACAGCAAACACAGTCATTAAGTAAGTCAGGTTTCATGCATGATACTAAAGCATTATTCTTCAAATGGTTTTACATTTGTATTATTTTGTTAAAACTTCAATGGCTATTTGCTAGGTGCATTTTAGAATACTAACAATTGTGTTAAATATAGATTCCACGACCAATTCCAAGACCAATTAGTGGACCAATGTATGGTGGTGCCTTGAACTTTCAGATCCAAAAATTAAAAGCATTTGTAGTTCAATATCGAACTACAACAGTCCTTTTTTGCTCATCACTAAAACTGGAGGGTAATGCATGCATGACAAAACCCTCAAACTTGTTGCCCTCTAGAGTTGGATTGGTGAATTACTTCAACGTGTGTATGACTGTTACACAGAACTATTAAAAAAATGGCACGGAGGTGACTATTATTTCAGAAATATAAATTAGCCATAAGTATCATTGAATCCGGTGAATCGGACCACATCGGGATGTGATCGTTTTGGTCCTAATAACCGGCTGGTCTAATTATATGAACATGCCGTATGTTACAAGATGGGACGATCTATTTTTTTATGTAACATAATAAATGTTTATTAAACCTTTATTGTGCAATTATTTATTCATAATGAAGATACAAACAACGACTACTGTTGCTTACGAATTTTGTTCATTGAAAATTATTTTTCAAAATGATCAGTGTTTAGTTACTCGTTATGCAAAGCGTTAGAAAAAGTTCTTACTAAATTCTAGTCAACGATTGAACTGATTTAGCAAAGTGTGTTAGCCGAGTTAGATTTCCTGTGTTGGACCACTTAAAAAATGTGATTTAATCTAATTTTACTTTGCTGATTTAGGTGGCTTTTTGGCCATTGTGTAATCTTAATGTTTAGCATTTAAATAAATAATGTTTATTTTTTTTCATGGAGTTACCAGTTCTTTTCCCAAACCATAGAGATATTGTGCTATGTATCTACAGGGCATTTGTGCATCTCTAAATGACCTATTGGCATGTTTTTAGACTATGCGAGGAAAACTAAGTATTCAGAGCAAACCCACAAACTTTGCACAGAAAGCCCCTGAGCACAGTAATTCTCTTTATCCAGGAATCAAACCTGAGACTGAGGTTACTGCTAACCATCAAGCTACTGTACCACCTAGAGGTATATTAGTATATTGTCATATGACTCCGATTAAAGGAAGGCGTAGTGATATTCTTCAGTTATTGGTCATTTCGATGTATAGAAAGTTAAAAAATTGCCTAATTCACATTGTACTGTCGGAATTCAGCCCAACACTTGAGAAATGAACTACTAACATAGCTAGTATATTTTGATAGTTCTGAAGATTATCTGGGTCAAATAATATTGTTTGTATTTGTGTCTGCTTAATATAACTTATTTTTTTTAGACCTGGGGATGACTGGAAGAAGAATTTAAAGCTTCCTCCAAAGGATATGCGGATGAAAACCTCTGTAAGTCATCAGTCACTTGTAACAGCTATTTTATACAACAAATTACAATTATAACACAATACTAAAAACTCCATCTCCTAAACTCGCTTTTTAATCTTTCTGAGAAATTTGACGTTTTGCATAAACTCAACATGTGTTGTTGTAGACAAACTTGTCTGCATCATGGTGCTTTCATGAAAATTAGAGAACTGCTTTTGTACTGATATGCTGATAGTGTTGGTTTTCAGTTGTATTTTAATTTGGTTATTTTTTGTCTACAAGTGTTAAAAACATCATTTTTATGGTAATATGTTGTCACTCCCAATTCTGGTCTAGCTTTAAGTGCGACTTAAATTGTTTGAGTTAAATACTCGCATGGACTTATTAGGTTTATAGACATGCTTGAACAGTTTGACCCATTTTTCTGTCTACAGGATGTAACTGCAACCAAGGGAAATGAATTTGAAGATTACTGTCTAAAGCGCGAGTTGTTAATGGGCATTTTTGAGATGGGCTGGGAAAAACCATCGCCAATACAGGTGTGTATAAACCAGAACCATTTGACCACCAACTTAATCTCTTAATGCTTTGTTCAAACAGCAAAAATGGGCACGTCTTAAGTATTTGAGTTTGAGTATTTAGTGGCCGTTTGCAGTATTGCAGTTCTTGTGGATTATTTCTGGTTTGCATTTGTGCTTCAAAAAAGTAACAGTAGTAAACTGGTGAATATGATCTGCTCGTGTCGTGATCATCTGTGTTTGGTGTGTTTCCTGCAGGAGGAGAGCATTCCTATTGCATTGTCTGGAAGGGACATTCTGGCTAGGGCAAAAAATGGCACTGGCAAGAGTGGCGCCTACCTCATTCCCTTACTTGAACGTATTGATCTAAAGAAGGACACCATACAAGGTAAACCAGTTTATGAAATACTTTCTCTTAGGGCCTCAAAAATGTACGAAGCGAATTTAATAATCGTGTTTGTCGTTTCAGCGTTGGTTGTTGTTCCCACTAGAGAACTGGCCCTACAGGTAAGCCAGATCTGCATCCAGGTCAGCAAACACATGGGTGGTGTAAAGGTCATGGCAACCACAGGTGGAACCAACCTCCGTGATGACATCATGAGGCTTGATGAAACAGGTGTGTGTTGTGTTTTTTATTGTTTTAAAAAATAAACTAGTTGACACTCTTGTTTAGGTGTTAAAGCTGGCATTGTGTGCTTTTTAATTTAAAAATTTTGAATGCAGTACATGTCGTCATTGCTACTCCTGGGAGGATTTTGGATCTGATCAAAAAAGGGGTGGCCAAAGTTAGCCTAGTGCAGATGATCGTATTGGATGAGGTTAGTGCTCAAAACTTGTTATGCATACAGTGTACAACAGATTTCTTCTTTTTTGCATTCCACATTTTTAAAACCCCATGGTGCAGGAAAACAATATGAAATGTACTTAAAATGGCATGGCATTCTAGTCACACTGTGGTTTACAAGATTTAACATAAGTTGACCACACAGTAGCGTTCATAGACAAACTACTGTTAGTACATAGAAAACTAGTAACGTTTTTGCTATACATCTTACCAAAGAATCAAATAATTCTGTTTGTAAGCAGTTGAACATATTTACAAAATTAGCTGTGTGAAATAGATTAATGTAAATCGCAGTTCCAGTTTTAGTTTGTTTTTGTATTAGCTTATGATACATATGATGGTTTGCATGTTGTGAGAATTTGATATTTGGCTGTTATAATTTCACCTGTAATGGCTTCACTGTAGACATATAGTTAATCAGAATTTATGCTATGACGTTGTCATTAATATCCACCATTGAATTTCTTTTCTCGTGTTTCATTGTGTCGGTACAGGCAGACAAGCTTCTGTCTCAGGACTTCGTGCAGATGATGGAGGAGATTCTAAGCTTTTTGTCTAAACAAAGACAAATTCTGCTGTATTCTGCAACTTTCCCACTAAGTGTTCAGAAGTTTATGGTAAGTGTGTATGAACCTCATTAGGGTGTGAACTAGGCGAAACAGCAAAAAAGCTTCCAGGCCACAGCTACCCCTGATCTGTGTTTAAAACAAAAACATGAATCTGTGTGTTCCTCACTCTTAAATAGAAGCCACCTGCTTTTGTAATTGCGATTTCATGTAAATCTTTAAATTCTGTTTGAGTGAATGTCAGTAATTAAGCAGCGGTCACAACCGTGAAGTACATGTTGCGGAAACACAGAGCAACTATTGACCACTGTGTAGCTGTAGTCTTGTATTAAAAGCTAAAAATTTTACTTGTAAATCTGCAACAAGTCCTTGATGGTAAACGTGCCTGTGCTCTAATGTTTGGGCTCGGGTGTTTTGTCAATTTAAACAAATTTTATCCCTAAAAAACATCCACTTATTCAATGAAACTTCTATTTATACTAGTTATGTAATAAAAACAAATGTTTCTAATTAGTGTTGTGTGTGCTGTGATCTTATTAAAATGTCTGTTCTTTTCATCTTGTCCTTTGCCCACTGTAGACCTCCTATCTGCAGAAGCCTTATGAGATAAACCTTATGGAGGAGCTAACACTGAAGGGTGTGACCCAGTATTACGCTTATGTGACAGAAAGGCAGAAAGTACATTGCCTTAATACTCTCTTTTCTAGAGTAAGTTGTTCCACTGAGAATTTACTGATAACTTCATGCTGTTTAAGGTGCCGTATAAAATATTGCTCTTTTTTGTCTTGGGTTTTTAGCTCCAGATCAATCAGTCCATAATCTTCTGTAACTCATCCCAACGGGTGGAGCTCCTGGCCAAAAAGATCTCCCAGCTGGGTTATTCTTGTTTCTACATTCATGCCAAGATGAGACAGGTGAACAAATCCTGTATTTGCTGGCTTGTTCCACCCCAGATTTGAGATTAGGTTAATATTGATGGGCTTTACCCTCCTACCTTTCTGGAACACTGAATTCATGTTTGTTCTATATTATAATTACACTGGCACAGGGCCACCAAATGGTTTTAAAATTTGTTAACATATGTGAATTTGAACCTGTTTATCTAATTGTTATAATTAAAAACACATTTGACAATTTTGATCCCCAATGGGGTTGAGGGGTCAACTCTCTGTGAAATTAGCATGTTATTCTCATGTATGGGAGGTTAACCGATTCCACATAAAACCTACTCCAGTCCAAACACATGCAGGTGATGCGAATGAACTGATATTATTCATGTTTTACATTCATGATTGAAATGGGAAAAGGTTACACATAAAATACAAATCAATTAAATCTTAACCCTGTATGTGTTTATAAAATGTTATATATTTTAATATGCTAGGTCAACACACATCCTTCAATGCATCCACAAAAAGGCACAGCTCATTTATAATGTATTTCTTTTTTGGCCTTTTCATGCAGGAACACAGGAACCGCGTATTTCATGATTTCAGAAATGGCTTGTGCCGAAATCTCGTCTGCACAGGTATTTGTTTATTAGATTATGCGTTTCTCACTTTCAATTAAAGTATATTGTTAATATTTGAACTATTTTTGTTCAGACTTGTTCACAAGAGGAATTGACATCCAAGCGGTGAATGTTGTGATAAACTTTGATTTTCCTAAACTTGGCGAGACATACCTTCATCGCATTGGTAGATCTGGTAAGTTACAAAGTACTTGCTTAATCTTAATTCCAAATACTTAATTGATTGTCAGATTATATTGATCAAAAAGAAATTTGTTTGCTATAACGTATCTTTTCATTTAGGTCGTTTTGGACACTTGGGTTTGGCCATTAACTTGATTACTTATGATGACCGCTTTAATTTGAAGGGCATTGAAGAGCAGCTGGGAACAGAAATTAAGCCCATTCCTAGCAGCATTGATAAGAGTTTATATGTGGCAGAGTATCACAGCGAAAGTGGTGAGGAGGTCAAGCTGTGAGAAGAGGTAAGGTTTACAGAAATGGTTTGACACATACTGATAAAGTTTAGTCTAGTAGAAGTAGAAGCACAAGTAGAGTTGTTGCGAACACCAGGATAAAATTATTTGTAGGTGATAACATTTTAATTTACTTTCACTTCTCCATGGCTTAACTTAAGTGCTTAGAATCTTGTTTAAGCAGACAAGATTTCTGGCACTCATCGTGTATTAGCAGATCTGTAGTTATTTTTACCAGTGTAAATGATTTGATTTTTTTTATAATTAAAAAGCTTAATCTACCACTTATACTTCCATATTTAATAGACTACATTCAAACAAAGATATTAAACGCTAAAACGTATATCCACTTAATGTCGACAATAATATATACACTATATTGCCAAAATTATTCACTCACCTGCATTGAGTCACACATGGGCTTAAGTCACATCCCATTTATAATCCATAGAGGATCAATATGAAGTTGGTCCACTTTTTGCATCTAGAACAGCTTTAACCTTCTGGGAAGTCTGGATTTTTGATCATTTTTCCAGAAGTATGTTTCTGAGGTCACATACTGATGTTGGTACGAGAAGGCCTGGCTCGCAGTCTCCGCTTTTAATAATCCCAAAAGGTGTTTCTGTTCGGTTGAGGTCAGGACTCCATGTCTTTATGGACCTTGCTTTGTGCACCGGTGCACAGTCATGTTGGAGGAAGAGTTTCAAACTGTTCCTCCCAAAGTTGGGAGCATTAAATTGTCCAATACGTCTTGGTATGCTAAAGAGCTCTTCACTGGATCTAAGGGGCCCAGCCGAACTCCTGAGAAAAAAAACAAACAAAAAAAAAACTCCACACCATAATCCTGCCCCTCCACCAAACTTTACACTTTGCTGATGCAGTCATATAAGTACTGTTCCTCTGACAAATGCCAAACCTAGACTCGTCCATTAGATTGCCAGATGGTGAAGCATGATTTGTCACTCTAGAGAACATGCCTTTACTGCTCTTGAGTTCAGTCGCAGTATGCCTGACACCACTGCATCCAACCGACCCTTTCTTTCACAGATGTTTATAAAATGCTCTGCATGCCAATGTGCTTAATTTTAGTGATTGCAACACCTGATTCTGATCATTTGGGTGGGTGAGCGAATACTTTTAGCAATATAGTGTATATTATTCTTATTAAGGGGACGATTGCAATGACACTTTTTTGTTTTTGTGTGAATGACTTTGTTTACAGTTTTTTTTAGTCTTTTATACTTTGTGTTCTTTTTCAGGTTGTCGTTTCCCAGCTTTCACCAGTCCCATCACCCATTCTCTTTTTTGTGTCTTGGGGACTTTTTTATCGTTCATATGTCCCCCTCTTTGTGCCACCATTAGTAAAATTTATTAAAGCAGGACAGTTTTGGGGGTGGGGGGGAGAAAAACCATGGCTATTTAAAAGGACTGCTGCACTGCTTAACACTGGCGGTTATTAAGGACTCTATAGAAAAGAAGAGCAAAAGGCGCCATTTTTCTCTATTTATTATTTGAAGAAAGTGTAATAACTCCCCTTCACATCTTGGTCTTTCCATCCTGCTCTGCAGCACGGCTTCTTTTCTCATGGATTTGGTTATTTGTATGAAGTGCCTTAACAGTCAAACTTGTTAAATGTCATCTTTTTTCTTTCCCTCATCTGGCACCAGCCATAATTTGGTACCCTTTTTTGTTTTTCAGAGAAGTTTCTTGTCCCTTGGTGCTTTTGTGCATTTATTAAAGAACAGACCAGAACAGAAGAAAAAATTGTGGCGAACTCTGTCACAAAAGCATATCTCTGAAATAAGTGGGACTAAATGTTTTTCTTTTTCTAAAAATCTTTTTTGTCCCAAAATGGACTTGTTGCACTTTCCTCATTTGTCGTCATGGAACGTGCGCTTCTAGAGACCCAAACATCGTTTTCTTCAGTGCTGCAATACTACGAGAGACTTACTGAGACTCAAGCCAGCCTTTCCTCTTGCCATGCTTCCCTGATCAGATCATTGTGGAAACTTTTTTTTCTTCATTATTATTCCTGTGCAATTTTTAAAAATTCATTTTGGGTGGCTTAACTATGTCCTAGATGTGCCATTGCAAGCCCATTTGGCACACTGTAAACTTTGTAAATACTTGATTTTCTTTTAAATGAATTATTTTTAAAACGAGCTGAATGGCTGGAGGGTTGTCTGAGCAACATTCAAGATGTGGTATTCTGTCAGCACTGGAAGGAATTTGTGTCATTTACCCTAGTTCCCATTTTTCGTATTTTGCAGCAATTGGTTTAGAAAAGACAAGACTTTTGTTATAAATATGGATTGAATTTGTTGTTGCGATTATTACATTCAATGTGGATTTGATTTCTTGTACGGAGTAACATTCAAGTACTGTAAAGTTTAAAAGAGCTATCTTGAAGGCCGACTCCTTTCTGAGCAAATGCCTCATTTAGATTACTACCCTACAGTGTTGATGCGCACACTTCATCTTGATGTAGCTCTGTTAAATGCTCATTTAAAAGAACCTTGGAATAGGATTTGCTCTCCAGCCTTTGCTCGTTTTGCTGACTTATAAGGCACTTGTTGGGTCCTTGGTCGACATGTAAAAAATGAGAAATGTGTGCAAAACGATTCTTGCTGCAATGCAGCTATAATTGGCATTTTGGGGGTGGGTGGGGTTCAACTAGGATTTTGGTTTACCATCCTTGGCACTAGTTCATGATGCTTTCAGGTAATGATGTGTTCAACTAAAGACATCTTTTACTTCTTGATCCTATAATGGCAGTTGTGATTGTAGAGAGAGTGAAATGTAGAGAGAATAGGAAAGATACAGAACTTTATAATCCAACTGGCTATATAAATATAAAATGACCAGTTTCCTACATGAAGTTGGCGCTAGAATGCAACTTTTTGTCTGGGCTGCACTTAATGTTTGGGATTTGGGCAATAATACCTGTACCTGGCTGTAGAGAACTGCTGTCTTCAACCCGGTATGGGTCTAAATTGAGTGTTTTGGGAGGTTGGGGTGCGTTTTGATAAAGAAATATTGGTCCGGATGATGTGCTAAGAACCAAAATGTGTTCATTGTATTAAAAATATCTTCCATTTTGTTTAAACACTAAATTTCAAAGGCTGTTTTGGGGAAACAACATTTTGTACTTTATACGGAGAGGGTGATTTGAATTTGCTACTCGGGCAAGGGAATGTGAGTGGCTGTAGTTATAGCTTGTGGTCTTATTGTAATCAGAAATCCCCATTGTCTGTGCACGCTGGTGGCAGTAGCTTAAAGTTGCCTGACAATTCATAGCTATACCAAGTAAAGAATTAAATGTGAGACGTTCTTTTTTTGAGAGTCGATCTTGTATGCCAGCTGGTGTTGAAACTGTAGGTTGCAAATGCGTCAACAAAAAATTGACATTGAAATGCATAAGCACTTAAATTTTGATAAGAGTGTAAACAACTGGGATTGTTAATGCTGTGGTGTTTGAGAAAATTACAGCACCAGTTAGTGGCAAGATTTGAACTCTGACTCTTATTCTCTCTTTTATGGTGGGGTTAAAAACACACGCACGACACATTGAAATTGGTTATTTTTTGTGTTGGGGGTGGGATCTAAAGAATTATAACACTATGTGTGGCTTTAGAAGAGAGAATAGGAGTTACAGCAGGATCTGGCAGCTGTCTTGCTTTTTTATTTTATTTTATTTTTTTTCTAGAAAAGGTCACAGCACATCTAGCAAGTGAAATCTGTCGTCACATGTAAGATTTTCCATGTGTAAATAGATGTGCTTGAGCCTTTTTGATAGTACAATAAGATGAAGATTGAGCTAGAGAGCGTCTCGCCGTTATTATAATTGGACTATATAATCACTTTCCTAAAAGAAAAAAAATCTCGAGCTCAATCTTCTTTAATAATGGGTGGG
>JAOUQU010000025.1:43717-57500 GCA_028566735.1 Ammoglanis amapaensis
TCAGACAACATCCCCTTCTTGCAAAAGATAACATATCTTAAAAGAAGTGAGGTTCAAGGTTAAGAGATCTTTCAAGGTTAAGCAATCCCAAGAAGTAGAATTGCCCTATAAAAAACACATTATGTAATGGTTTTTATTATTATTATTATTATTATTATTATTATTATTATTATATAAATAACCTAAAGCTCAAGAGAGAGAAAAAGTCACCAGCTGTGATGGATGATGTTTTGTGATGCTTTACTGCACAATCATATTGCACTCGGATAAGAACTTAAGAATCATCTTTAGTGCTAAAAACACAACGATTGTAAACACACAAAGGGGTAAACTTAAAAAAAAAAGATTAGCTTTGAATTGTGAAGGGCATGCCAAGAGTCAAAACCTTAATCAAACCGAGATGTTGTTGTTTACACTCCTGTGTAACCTTGGATAACAACTTAAGGAAAAGTAGACTGCAGCAAAATAAAGTTCTAATCGTTTCAGAAACAGCTTCACCCTGGAGGATGGAGCTTCATCCTAGTGCCTATTATCAGTCTCTTTTGAAAAAAAATCCATTTAATAATAGTATTAATAAATAATTAATAATAATCAATATTACTGATTAATATAATAATCAATACAATCTTTTAGTTTACTGTGCATCCTCTACTGGTCGGTTGTATCACTACTAGGATGTTTTGGGTTGTAGATCTAGTGGTGCTAAACAATATAAAGCTGCATCTGTGATCATGTCTACAGTAAAAAGTGCTATACAAATAACATTGACTTGACTTGACAACAGACTCACCAATAAAGGCATTTATTCCCACTAAGACTAACCACACGGTACGTGCTGACACTCGACAGCAAAGAATCTACCACTAACTGGAGTAAACACAGGGTCAGACATGTATTAGGCGTGTTGGCAGGACAGGTAAAGACATCTTTAACCTACACTTTGTTAGAAAAGGTCAATAGGAGGTGTAATAGCAGCAATTTAGCTCTTGAAATGTGAAGTTATTTCACGTGTTCCTTTAACTAGCGGGAAGAGCTCATTACTAATGTATGTGAAAAATGAATCGCACGATAGTATGTTTGAAATAAGAATAAGAGGACACAAAGAAGACTTAAGGACTATTAAAATTAATGTATTAAGTGTGCCGTCGAACACTACGTAGCTATTTTAGCTTGGTTAGCATAAGCTTTGCAAAGGCATTCGGAGTATTCTCGTGTATCTAAATATAACCAATGCAAATACATGCTATAGAATATACTATATATAAAAACA
The DNA here is from genome assembly GCA_028566735.1 of Ammoglanis amapaensis. Taxonomy (NCBI): domain Eukaryota; kingdom Metazoa; phylum Chordata; class Actinopteri; order Siluriformes; family Trichomycteridae; genus Ammoglanis; species Ammoglanis amapaensis. The sequence continues at coordinate 44,988 of JAOUQU010000025.1, forward strand.
TTAAAACTAACTCCTTTACTGTGAGACATCTCACTGGCATAATTGACAGTGATTGCTGAGAAGGATGACCAAACTATGTAGATGGGAGTCTTTAAAAGGCGTGAGGTATATGTTCAGAAAGGGTTCCGTTACACCCCCACCATAACTGCAGTCAGAGATCCCCCAGGAGCAGAAGATGAACTTACTATGCTAAATTTGGAAATATTAACGAGGAGATTATACATATATTAAAATATACCGTTATATAAAAATGCTGCTTCTGTAATCCTCTTCTGTCACGTTAATTAGCCACGTTGCTTTACAGTCTGAAGGTAGCTCTTGACCGCAACCTTGCAAACAAAGCATCTTTACATACTGCATACTACACAGATACATACACCTTGACTCTCTGCATGCTTCATGGTTCTCCGAGGAACCCGGTACCACCTGCTGAAGGAGATCAAACAAACTAACCCTTGCATCTTCACTGACAACATGCTTAGTCGTGTGTAACCCTGTCAATTTCTACGTGGTGAACCGGTTAATGTTGTCCCCCACTGTCCGACAGTCCATCTCAATAATGCATCCCCAATGGATAACCAATACGTTCAATGATCATGCGTCAAATGATATAATATGACAAAGTGCAGTCATGGATGCCACCATGATCCCCCATGATAACTGGGATGCTAGACAACATGACAGTTCCAGCAGTGTGAAATAAACAAGAGTAAAGAAAACTGTAATGATGTTAATGACCAGGGTGAAAAACAACAAGCATGTGATACACCATCTCTAGGGACCGTGGTTTCTTTAGTGCCAGATACATACATCAAAACAACTGTTTCAGTATTAGAAATGCTACCAATTCATATCATTTCAATCATTCAAAATGATGTTTATTTAATAAGGATTGGTTTTTGAACTATGATCTTGCACCACACCTTAAACCCAAAGGCCAAAATGCTTTTACATGCCATATACAGTCCCCTATACATTCTGTATGTCTAGATCAGGGGTCACCAACTTTTTGAAACTGAGAGCTACTTTTTGTGTACCAACTAATGCGAAAGTCTACCAGTTTGATACGCACTTGTGAAATTACAAATTTATAACCTTTAATTACATGTTACTATTAATAATTAATGATATTCATCTATGTGAAGATGCTGATCATGTTAATTATTACTTACAATAATTTTCAACAATAATTCAACAAGGTAGGAAACAAAGTGTCACTATAATGAGCTATTTTTTTTAGAACAGGCGGGCAACTAATGAGGTTTTTTCGGGCACCACGTTGATGACCCCTGGTCTAGATAATATTATATCTAGGTATAGTTTAATCCATCCATCCATCTATGTTCTAAACTCACCCTTAACATTAACAAATAATCTCAACTCATCAAAAACAACAAACAATTTTGATATTCTTCTGCAATACTCTCGGCTGGGAGATGAATAGCCTGTTTCATAATCTCTACAGTTTCCTGTGGCACACCAGCGCCTGACAAAAGAGGAGTTTGAGATTTCTACTCACATTTACCACTACATGGTCAAGTCAGGTTGAAGTTATATGTATTCTGATGATGAACACTGATTCAGTTCAGATAAAAAGCTTCATCCATCATACAAACATCTACACTGGCTTTGTGGGTCAATCATGTGGGGAAGGCACACTTTCTGTTTCTTATATATTTGAGTATGAATCCCTCGTTGCACTCAATTTGCAGATTGTCTTGAATCTTTGAGCAAGACCATATGACAGACATGCAGTATGAAATGTCCCATATTGGACGGGAGATCCTAACCAAGACTTCCAAGTTCTTGATTCAAATCAAGAATCTGTGGGACCACCGTGATGTTGGGTCGGTGGATCTACAGCACTTGTTTGATGCACTGATGTCAGACCTTGTTGTGTCCCACCCAGCACATCTATGCTACACACATCTGTATTTCTGGATATTAGCCGCCTTTAAATTGCTCACACTATGGACTGAAGACTAGATGGTTACTAGTACCTATATTCCTACCTAAAATCCAAGGATGTGACTGTACAAACGCATTGACAAGGTGAAAAAAATTCACAAGCTACTTTAGGATAACAAAGCTAGATGTTTAATAATGGATTGATTAAATAAGATCAAAGACTAACTTCATAATGACTTTACATCTGCATGTTTTACAAAAAATCCTGACAGCAGATCAAGGGGTTAATGATGCTTTAATGTCAGTGCAAAGAACAAATGTTGGATCTCTAATCTTTTGCTCATTTACCCCTTGTAACAGTCTTATCTCAGCTTTAACTGAGACTGGTGTGAATCCACGGCTCACTGTGGGAATCCATGTGCTAGGCTATCGCACGGCTTGACACTGGGGGTCTAATCCATCACGGCTAATCCGCTATACAAACACGGTGAGTGAACGTCAAACTTGACAGCATCCAAAACTTAAAGTCAAACATCAAAAATCAGTAGATCAATAGAACCAAAAATGGACCCAATGTGGTAACACACAATGGGAAAAAAAACTCACTTATTGCCCAACTGTTCAGCCAATGGGGTGGGGTGGTGCTTGGTGGTGACTATCCGAACTTTTCCATGGGCACAAGGAACATAACCTTAAACAGGTTGCCACCCCATTCATAACCATTTACCACTTTATCTACACCTTTGTATAAAGGAATCGATCTTGCTGTGATGCAACAGTGTTTTAAATGTGGTCATGTCTGGTATCCAAGGTCATTCAAGGACATGTTCCCCAGCAGCAGCACAGATCAGGATCAACCAGCTAGTACGGATAAATGAATACATGTAAATTAAAGTCATTAGAGATCAATAGTACCAGAATGAATCACACAAACCGGCATACATAACAATTTTCGGATTCATTCAGCCATGTAAAAACCGGCATCTGTTATGATGCCAGGAGAAATGATGGTAGAGGGCAACGCCATGAGGTGTTAGCGTTTTGCTAAGTGTGCAATATGCCAACAGTGAGACGTTAGTTAATCAACAGTGAGGAGGGTAACGTGGTTAAGAACCCAGTGTTGCAGAAAGCTTTTTTACAGGGCATAATAAGATATTGATTAAGCATATACCAAGTAAACAGCCCAGACCCTTAATTAATAATCTGAATAATTTCATGCCCCTTTGCATTGTCTACTTTATATATATTGGTCTAGTGTAGAGGTGCACATTAGCCCTATTTGTAATGCAAATGAAGATGGATTGTTTGTTTCTAATGTCCTTCTTCAAAGACTTATCTGAGCGATGCAAATCTTAGAAACGTTTAGTTAGCCTGAGAAAATGTAAGAGTTTGGCTTTATTTGACCTTTTAAAGAAATGCCTGCAAAAAGTAGTTGTTTAAGGGTCTACGTCAGCCTGTACTGACTCCAGTGAGCTCTCTAATGACATGTAATAGTCGTGTTATGGCATGTAAAGTCGTGACTTTGTTTGTGAAGGTGCCTGCGATGCCAGATAGCTGAGCCGAGATCTGAAACGATGGATACGATGAGACGTCAGCTGTGATTGGATTAATGTGAAATTACAATTGTATCAATCACTTCTAAAAATAAAGCAGTTGTAAAAACAAATCTCTCCTGCAGTGTGCTTTATTGTTATTTATTTATTTTTGTTGTGATCCTTGAAGTTTGGAGGATCACTGACACCTTGGTCAGGGTATTCCTGCCTTCGGCCCCCTGTAAACCTTCTGTATAGACCCTGTATAGTTCATACACCCTGTTCAGGGTATTTCTGCCTTCAGCCCAAGGTTTTGAAATATAGATTTTCAAAAGTAAAATCTCAGCAAAAAACAAAAAATGTCCTGAAGTGTACATTATTATTTTTATTATTATTATTTCTTCCGCACTGAAAGGACCCTTAAGACCTGGCCACCCTACTGGCATCCTGGTTAGACTGATGCTACCTTAAACCTCTGTAAATCTTCTCTAAAAGTAAAATCACTGCAAAAAACTCGGTCTCACTTGACGTTGTTCTTTATTTATTCATGATTTACTGGCCCTGTATAGTTTGAAGACTCACCGATACCCTGCTTAAGATAATTCCGAGTTTAATATCTAAAAGTACTGTTGCAATAAGGAAATGGATTGTGGCCATGAGGAAAATTCTGTTAGAATTAAAATTTAAAAAAACTTTTTAGTCCTTATGAAGCTTGGACATAATGTCCATATGACAAACTCTCTCCGACTTTTAAAGTAAGACTCGTCTGAAGTTGTGTGAAAGAGAGTCAAGGTCAATGTTCTCCCCTGTCCTCGATCCATGCCCATCCCTCAGTAACGGCTCCGGTTTAAAATCACCACTGCCAGTGCTCTTAAAAGTCTGTAAAACTAATGGTCTGGATACTCCCATCTCCTGTACGCTGTGTCAAGTCATTACTGGGCACCAAGTCATTAGCTGATGGTGCACCCATCAATTATGACTAAAGAGAGATGGGTGAGACTGAAGAGAGATGGATTGCATAGAGACCATCACAACTTAAACTAGCTTTTTTTTTCTCTCTCCGGCTCTTCAGTTTTGCATCATCTACTCAGTGTTAAATCACTGCATGCCCACGAAGTGTGAAACTGAAAGTATCAGTGAGTATAGATTAGCATAATGACGGAAATGGGTGCAGAATGTATGGACAATGGAGCAGCAATACAAAACTGGCATTATCAGTTAAGTTAGTAGTCCATCAAGATAATTGTGTTTGCAAAAGAAAGCAATCTAACAAACTGTAAATTTTATTAACGGACAAAAAATAAACAAACACAGAATCTTAAAAGCAAAAGTCTTATGACTGTTTAGCAGACATGGAGAATCTAAACCAACTCTGTAGGAAGAAAAAAAAGTATAACAAAACTTTAATTCATCATTTTTTTCACTTCTTCCGACTTCCTCCAGGATCATCGTGATCTGCATTATTGATCTGGCAATCGTTTATATGCCAAATGCCCTCCCTCTTTATTCAGGGTTAGGATCTGCACTAAAATGCTTATGCATCCAAACGGCTAGGCATGTCTTGGTCATGTAATACTGTCCATTTAACCATTGGCAGCATTTTCTGGACTTTGCAGACATGAGTAAAAAGGTCATTGATCATTTCGGTTGGGAATCAAACCCATGACCTTCTTGCTATGAGTCACTGTGACATCCCATTCATCTTACTTTAAAAACTTTATAACGCCCCCCCTCATTTTTATTCCATACCTAAGTGGAAAGCACCATCACCTTAATGCAAGAGACTAACTGAAAAGCTGGGCTCTGTATTAATTAATACATAATAATTCATGAATAAAAACCTTCTAGGAGGATGTAAAATCTACTATCTGGCAACTCTGCAAGTGCCGTCAACCGTGCGAGGTGAATAGCAGCAGGAACCTCTGATTAAAGTGAATCTTAAAAGAACCATCAATTCAAACTGGTGCACATGGGCACCAGTTTTGAACGTTCTTGTGGTGCATTGTTTAAGATTTTTACCATAATTATGTCCATAAATGCAATTAATAACAGCCCAATTCATGAACTCAATTAAGTACTTAATCAAAACTAAAAGAAGTATACCAGAATGTCATAAAAGTTCAGGAAATAGAACATGAATATCATCCTTGGTCTTAAATGTACTGTAAGATGTATGTGTGCGATTTTTGTGCACTATAGAAACTACGTACATAAAGGAAACTATTACTTTAATCAGCAAAAAAAAATAAAAATAATAATCACATGCACATGTTGTTGCTTCTACTCCCTTGTCTATGAATATGTGTCCTTGTATAAATCTGCTACATCATACTGGAATTGTTCAGGCCTCCGAGACAGGAAGACAGGTAATTCAGACAGACAGACACTGTGCTCTTGCCAGTGTTTGTAGCCCGGCGAGGCAATTAGCAGTTAGCATGAGTAGGTGTAAATTTGTTTCTCTGCACAGTTTGATTAAGTGATATTTCACAGCATGTGTAGAAGAGGAGATGGAAGGTAATGCTAGAAGAAACAGCTTACACGTGGACATATACAGTCGATTGTGCTTGGTAATAAATCAGAATAAACTGACTGCGTGGAGCACCGGAGATTATAATCATGAGTGCAAAATCTACGCGATATAAGAGATCTGGAAACCGACTGAATAAACCGTAGATATCTATTTATGTCATGTTTTTGCACTATTATTCTTAAACAGAGTCGAGGGTTTCGAGACGAAGCATGAAAGTCTGTCTGGAGACTTCCAGTTGTGCACTAACCGCATCACCAACGATCTGAAAGATATGGGATGCAATGCTATTACTGAGGCCGCTGCGCTTGCACCCATTTTTCAATCAGCTAAGAGTTTACAAAGACAGTGTTCACTCTTTTCCAGGCTGACGTTTCAGGTACGCGTCAACGACTGATTCCTGGCAAAATCCATAGCCGTCATGTTCCACGTCTATGTCGACAGGGCTGGTCTAAGTCAGCCAACTGTCGGAAATTGGAGTCCGATCCGACAGACGGGGAAAAAAAAAAGGGTTGGACATTTAGTCTGGGATGCAGAATGGCAAGAGAGAGGTTAAAAATGAGACAAAAATAAACATTAGCTTCTGTTTTTTATTGATTTTTTTTCATGGACGGATGCTATGACGCGACCGTGGCACGACAGGGAACCGCATATGTATTAACCGCATGTGTTAAACTGAGCAAATAGGTTTGAATCAAACCAAGAAGACGACGACGATTGGTAAAAAAAAGGTGAAGCAGATATATTGCTTGTTTCACTTCATTAGAGAGGAGCGGGTGGGAGGAGAGGTTGAGAAGGAGAAAGATCGAAAGCAAGACGCTGGAACGAGGAAGCGGTGGTGGTGGATTCGTCTGTTTGTTATGTTTTAACTGTTGCCTAGACCCTTTTAAATCCGAAAATGTATCAGACACACTAAAAAAATCGAGCTAAAGAAAAGGGAGAGAGAGAGGACATAAAAAGAAAGAGAGAGAGAGAGAGAGAGAGAGAGAGAGAGAGAGAGAAGAGAGAGTGCTAAATAGCAGCAGGAGGCGGTAGAGTGAGCGAGTGAGTGGTCGAGTGAAAGAAGAGCGAGAGAGCAAACCCGGCTGAATTGTGAGTGGCTCACGACACTCAGTGAACAGAAGGTGTTTCTGCATGCGCTGGCGTTGCACTAGTCTGCTGCAAGGACTCTAGCCTCTCTCTCTCTCTCTCTCTCTCTCTCTCTCTCTCTCTCTCATTTGCTCACTCTCTCTCTCTTCTCTCCACAACCAGCCTAGCCTTTCAGCATCAATGCCTCAGCATCTTCGCTCAGCAACAGCCTCCTCCAGCCGCTGAGAATGATCAGCTCTCGGGAGAGACCTCACTGGAAGCCTGGTTGATTGAAGAAAGCGAGACTCGGAGGGCTTAGAGATGCCGGGACGACCAGCGTTCATCTGGGATAAGTGCAGACTTCCAAGGATCTGTCCGGTGAAAGAATGACGACCCGATTACACGGATACAAACGTGCGCCCCGACAACCGCTCTAAGTGACGGAGCTTAATTCGATTATACACTTTGAAGATCTTCGAGACCAAAAACAACAAAGGAACAAAAGGGTGGAAAAGAAGCGTAAGGTTTTTTTTGTGTGTTTGACGTTCCCCCTTTGGTGAATGTGTTTACCCCCCTCGTCTCATCTTGCCCTAATCAGCGCAGCACTCACTGCAGCGAAGCAGGAGAGAGAGGACAGTGCTCATGCATGCGGTCCGGCCAGCTTTGCATTTCCTGTGAGTGCGCTGAACGCTGCTTGGATAGCTCCTCTTTCTGGCTCTTTCACGCGAGGAGAACTAAGACATTGTAAGTCTGCCAGAGTCGGGTGGCCGCTGAAAAGGAGGGGGGGGCAAATTTGTACCACAGTGGGATCTTTTTTATAGTCACACATAATTAGTGCGGTCACAAAGGGAGCAGCTGAATAGAGGTTGTTAGCCTCTGGAAAGAGGTGAGTAGGATTTTTTTTTTCCTTTTTTAGTTAATTTTTTGGGGGATACCCCCCCCCCCCCCCCACTCCACTTCAAAGTACATCGCTTCTATCACCACCCCAGTTTAACATGATCAGAGTGACTTGCATATTCCCTGCATTAAGATTTGCTCTTTATTTATGTAACAAGTCATCTGCCAAAGAATGTCAAAATTGATCACGAGTATTTTTTTTTTCTGGCTGTGGAAATGATTCATCTTGCCCTTTAAAAATGAGTCGAATTTGAAAGATTCAATGAACTTCTTCTCCGCTACACTGCAGGATATTCATGCTGATGGATTTCCTCCTAATTGGTCTGTATTTAAAGTGGACACTCAGAACCCCCCCTGGGTTGCTCCTGTGCTCTCTGGGCATCTTTTTGAAAATGGTTCTCCTGGTGGGAGGGAGTTGTCCGAGGCTGTGCCGCTGCGACAGCAAGCTCCTGTACTGCGAGGGGCTGAACCTGACTGACATCCCTCACAACTTGAGCAGCGCTACAGGATTGTCTCTGCGGGAGAACAACATCTCAGATCTGCGCGAGGGGCATTTCGTCGGCCTATCGCAGCTCACCTGGCTGTACTTGGACCATAACAGTATCGAATTTGTGGAGGAGAGTGCCTTCGAGAGGCTGAGGAGGATTAAGGAATTAGACCTGAACAGCAATCGGATAGAGAATCTGTCCAACGGGACCTTTCGAGCCCTGCCCAATTTGCGCATCTTGGATTTATCCTACAACAGGCTGCAGTCCCTGGAGCCGGACCTTTTCCATGGACTTAGGAAGCTTACTAATTTGCATTTACGCTACAACCTCTTGAAATATGTTCCAGTGCGAATCTTCCAGGACTGCAGGAGTATGCAGTTTCTGGACCTGGGCTACAACCAGCTGCAGAGCCTGGCCCGAAACTCGTTTGCTGGGCTCTTTAAGCTGACCGAGCTACATCTGGAGCACAACGAGCTGGTGAAAATCAACCTGGCCCACTTCCCTCGTCTGATCTCGCTGCGCACGCTCTACATGCGGAATAACAAGGCCACCATTGTGGTCAGCACTCTAGACTGGACCTGGCACTTCCTGGAAAAGATTGATTTCTCCAACAACGAAATAGAGTTCATTGAGCCACATGTCTTTGAAAGCCTACCCAACCTGAAAGAGCTCATGTTGGACTTTAATAAGTTGACCAACGTGGACCAGCGCATTTTGGGTTCCTGGACATCTTTGGGCAGCATCACTCTTTCTGGAAATCCGTGGGAATGCAGCCGCAATGTCTGTGCCCTGGCCTCCTGGCTGAGCGGCTTCCAGGGCCAACGTGACACAGGTTTGTTGTGCTCTACCCCGGACATGGCCCAAGGCGAGGACATCCTGGATGCTGTTTACGCCTTCCAGCTGTGCGTAGATGGTCCTGAGGGAACCACACAGACCTACACGGTTACAAGAGACCTAGCCCGAGGCTCTATTTTCAAAAGCCCTACGAGAGGCCCATATGACTTGCAGGATATAGAAGGCGGGGAGGTAGTGACCAACTCTTTTACGGTCACTGTGGCCAACGATGACCTGGAAAGCACCATGCAGATCCAAAAAGTAGTGACGGGCACCATGGCACTTATCTTTTCGTTTCTGATTGTAGTGCTCACTCTCTACGTGTCTTGGAAGTGTTTTCCGGCTGGCTTGAAACAGCTGAGACAGTGTTTTAGCAACCAACGTCGCAAGCAGAAACAGAAGCAGAACATGCAACAGATGGCCACCATGTCCACCACAGAGTATTATGTCGACTATAAACCCAACAACATCGAGGGAGGCCTGGTCATCATCAACGAGTACGGTTCCTGCACGTGCCAGCAACAGGCCTCTAGAGAATGCGAGGTGTGATCGAACGGGGTATTGCACAGTCATGTGTTCCCATGGATCCCATGCATACAGGACAGTTTTTTCCACTCTATCACACTGTGCTGCTTTTGCGAGGAGGCGGGTTAAGTACAATAAAAAAAAAACTGAGAGAAAAGGATTTACTTCAAGACTCAATGGCTTTCCATTACATGACTGGTTAATAAAGAACATTTTTGAGGAATACAGGGACTAATCAATGTCACAATGTGACTGAGGATACTTGAGCTTTAATGTATCTTTCTACCACAGGAGATTTGATCTACCAAGGACGTAACGATGATTTTCTTTTTTTTTTTTCTTTGCCCTCATTGTGGTAACAATTTACCTGAGAAGAAAAATGATGTGAGTGTAAAATATGTCAAAATGCAAGAGTGGGAATAAAAAAAAAACAAAATGCTATTCTATTTCTTTTTGTAAACTATGAAAAAAAACCTCTTTAAATAAATGAATTGCAGTTCACACTAGTCAGGTCTGGACACGAGTTATAGTGGGTAGCTGGGGGGGGGGGGGTAGATTGGCTCTGTGAGTTTACAAGAGACAAAAGACGTTGCGCTTTGATTTAAGATTTGGATTTGTCTTTGCTTTCATTTCTTTGATCTTTCATGATCACTGTGCAAATTTTGTTGTCGATGTTGTGAATGCTTACTCCCCACAACCCCCCCCCCACCCATTAAGGTTGTCCAGAAAAGAAGTGTGTGTGGTCTTAAAATGGAAATAATTAAAATATCTATTTATATGAATAAAAAATAGTACATTTTTAGGGTGATTAAAGACTCAAATGATGTGTTTTATCATCCTGGTTTGCCTAGACCTTTCGTGACAGCAGTAATAAGATCCGAGTGATAAACCTAGCCTTAACATTCATTAACATTAAAGGCTGGTGTGTGTTATATGGTTTAATAGCCTGAAGTAATTTTTCTTCTCGAGCCTATTCATTTCCCAAGATTCCATTTTTCACTCGGGATGCTCTGAGCGGTAAACAAAAGGAAGTGGAGAGAGGAAAACGGTTCCAGAAAGAAGATGTAGAGTGCTCTCTAGTGTCCTAGCACCAGCACTAAAGTGAGGCAGCTCTTAGCGTTTCTCACCGAGGCGAAGTGTGGCCGAGCGTACGGGCGAGCAGGAGCCTGCGAGCTTTTCTGACGGCCCTGAAAACATGAGCCAGAGGCGTTAAAAGCACAGCGTGAAACGTTCAACATTCTAAACAGAGAGGGAGAGAGGACGACGGATGATAGGGCATCCGTGACGTAAATCTGTATTCATTTCTCTAAAAGAAAGCAGGCAGATCCCTTAATATGTTTAAGTAAGTGTGGGTGTCTGTATATGTGGCTATTTCAGAGTGTGCACATGGGTCAAGCTGAAAAAAAGCCTGTGCAATGCCCGCTACTGTTGTTTTTTAATCAACTGCATGTGTTCCGATGAGAGCAGTGTTACTGTGTCTTGAAATGAAAACTGTGAAGATGAGCAGGGATTTTTTTATACACATAAAAGAAAAAAAAGTTTTCAACCCCAGAAGCCTTGAAACCTTCCAGTCCTGAAATGGAACTGTTCTATTTTCAACACTGTATCTGATCTTTAAATATCCAAGCCAGAATAAATTAATAAACTGTAATCTATTGGTTGTACATGATGCATAAATGTGACCATAGCTCCATCCTCGATCATGCAACATACTACAACTACTTCACCCATTTCAATTTCTTTCTTTTTTTTTTTTTAATCTTGTTTACAATGATTTGCTATTCAAATGCTATATAAACATTATTTCAGATACAATCTTCGATCAATGCTTGACTAAAAAAATGGCACCGTCAATAGCAGGTTCCTAATGAAAGGGGGAAAAAGTCTGGCCTGGGAAATAAAGCTAGTGTGTAACCAGACGTGTGGCGTTGTTTTAGCTGCTGGGTGACAGATTGTAAACTGCGAATGGGAAAGTCATTGTTTCGGTTCATGATCTCCCTTTCACGCCGCTCCACTGACTTCAGCAAAGTGAGAAACAATGAGCTCTGAATAATACAATCCGGGTACGATGCCGGAACGCCTTGGCTCTGCAAATAGCAACAATGGAGAGCGTGATGGAGACCGAAGTGGGAACCTCTCTCGCCTGCAGTTCCACTCAATCTCACTCCCTAATAATGAATATTTATCTACGATCGTGACATCCCACTCGTTCCAAACACTCGACCTATCTTTGGCCCCTTTGGCTTATTTTGTATCAATGTTGCATGGCTTGGGAGCTCTGAGGTCCATGTTGGCAGCTGTATTGATTTCTCTCCTCACTGGTTTCATAGGGTCATGAATATTTGAGATTGTGGGATGTTGAGGCTCCAGCCAAACTGTGCATCTTCATCCTATTTCCATTACACAACAGAAAATCTGATGTAGAAACAGATTAATGAGAAAGTCTTCGAGCTGCACCTGGATCTTATTTTACTAGTTAGTACAGAATCTTCTAAGAAATTATATTTTACACATACTTTATGTATACATAGACATACATATGTATGTGCACAGTACGCTGTTATTATTTTTCTGCGTATTATATCTTGCTTGGAGACTAGGGTCAGATCGCAGGGTCAGCCATCGCACAGCACACTTGGAGCTGACAGGGTTAAAGGTCTCACTCTCTCTCTCTCTCTCTCTCTCTCTCTCTCTCTATCTATCTATCTATATATCTATATATATATCTATCTAT
>JAOUQU010000025.1:160185-170282 GCA_028566735.1 Ammoglanis amapaensis
ACTCTGAAGGCGTATTTTTTCTATCTTATCATTAAAGAATTTTAAAAAATCATCACTGGTACAGTCGGGCGGTATATTAGATTCAGTTTCATACGTTACATAATGTCATTAAATGATTTAAATATTTTGGGGCTGGGGGGTATTTTCAGGGTATTTTCAATGTGTAAAGGCCAGTGACTCAAGCTTTAGTTGAAATATAATCAAAGTCAAAGTAAGGAACTAATTTGTGGTTTACTTAATTTGGGGTTGCAGGTATTTATCCAAGGTTTTACAGTAACAATAGATATAATGAAAAACATTATAATAAAAAAACATGTGCAGAAATAACAGCCAGAACTTGCCTAAAATATAAAGATAGAATAACATATAAACCAGACCTAAATCTCCTTTGAGAAGATGATTTGATTGCCTTGGAATGGCATGGCTACTCTGATTATATCTTTTTAATACAAAAATTCAACCAGGCAGAAATAATATTATTGGAGATATGATACCCATCCAACAATTCCCGCCCTGCCTGCCTGCATGCAATTATACATCCATCCCAGGGCATCGTAGGCTCAGTTAGATTTCTTTTTTGCTTTTTTTTACAAGTCATTTTTCCAAAAAAACAAAACAAAACTGGCAACTATACCATCTTGATTACATTGTGTCCATTCTATTGTCATGTGACTTGTTCAATTACTGTAAAATTTGAGAACTTTAAATTTTAGCATTTAGTCGATGTGTTTATCCAAAACGATTTACATTAGTTAGAAATAAACAGAGCCTTGCTGACAAGTCTAACAGCAGCAACCTACGCCTTTAGATTACTAGCCCTGTACCATAGGCAGTAAGCTACAGCAGGCCAGGACAGATCTGCCAACCTCCTCTGGAACATGTCTTTCTGTTAGTCACAGACTGATGCATGGATGGAATATGATGTGGTGTTTCTGTTTAGTCTCAGTGTGGATAATAAGATTTGTAAAATTTATTACACTGTTTGTGCAGACGATTTGCGTTTGCTGGTGGTACTAATTTGCAATGGTCAAACGTTCAGTTAAAACAAAGAGCCTATCAAGTTGACAGATGAGGTCTCATCACTGCCAAAGAATTGGAAAAAAAATGGTTTCAAGTCAAAATGTTTCTGGGATGAAATCTATTTCTTCTGCAGTACATACGAATGTACGTTTGTAAACTGAAATCTGTTTCTACATTTAAGTTTTAAAAAGTGTTTGCAATCGTTTATATGTTATAATATGTTGGGTATATTGCAGATATGTAGCAATTCACCTAAAATGATAATAAACTTGGGAGAGGAGTAATTTGATGTCTTTACAGTTGTTCAATAAATAAATCATATTGTGAACTCAGTTTGGTGAATCCTATCGTAATTAAAGTGCATCGTTACATCCGTAGTTTACTACCTTATGCGATCCGATATTGCTCTGAAATTCAGTATTTACAGTGATTTAACATTATTAACATTAATATTGTTGTTCAACTCTCACATTTACTAGTTGATTTGTACTATGATGCGGTCCAAACAGTCCTAGCACTTGTCATTCAAACCAATAATAAGAGACGACAGTCATGTAATACTGTATCTTCCTTCATACGTAAACACATTATATTGTCTCTAACATAGTTGGGGTCGTTATAGTTTGCTCTGCCTTATCTCCCATTGCATTATTATTTCATTGTTGTATAATATTGCATTATTAAACACGTTAGGAGCATTCAACACTAAACATTTCTAACATTTCTCTTATTACTAGTATTTTAACTGCTAAGAGTTATGCCCAGTGTGTTTAATTGCGGGATTTTATTCTGTATTCTGGTTCACGAAGAAAAATCACAGAAAGCCGTTAGCTTTGTGGTAACAAATCTAACACTGATTCCACAATCACAAGCAATTAGAGCCAAATTACTGCAACACAAATACACTGGTAAAACTATCGGAAGCACGTCCCAATGAGTCGTGAAAAATGGCAGGTTCGGGATTAAACGGTGCTCTGGTGTTTGGGTTTTATCTACTAATTATTGGACTCTGATTGCACACGCCTTTGTGTTCTGCAAACTCAGCTGAGGTCGAACATTTGCATACATTTTATTAGAATTGTAACAGTTCTCTTTACAAATTCTGCCACTCCTGAATAAAACAGATCTGAGAGAAACTCATGTAAAATTTGCAACCTCAGTCGGCATGTTCTCCCCGCAGCTTTTTATTTTGCTACACAGTTAGCTGTTAAAATAAATGAAGCTTCAATAGAATTTCGATGTATCTTTCCAAAATAAAGTCATCATTTAAGAATGAATAATTGATTAATTAGTCCAAGTTACTAACTAGAAAAATAGACATTGGGGCCAGTCCTATATTAGAGGAGTAAAAGAGGACATCTACACATTGGTGGGATTTAGATTTCTATATTATATAGAATTTAATTCTTTCTTTTTTTTCATTTAATTGATGGAGGATCAACGCTCACACAGGAAATCCCCACAGACATTAGAAAAACATGCAAGCGCCACACAGAAGATACTTAAACCATCTCACCTAGAGATCAAACCCACCACCTCTTTGCTATAAAGTAACAGTGTTACCCTCTTAGCCACACATGAAATAGATTTATAACATTTTTTTTATTTCTTTTTCTAACAGAAGATATCAGGTTGTCATTCATCTCTTAATATGTACTGCTGCAAACATTTCTGCCCAGCTGGAAGTTATTATTCAGCAAATGATCAATGGAAATGAAAACTGAAGTATTTTAAAGAGAGTGGACCAATATTTTGTTACTTCGGCCTTGTCTCAGGTAAACCATGCCTGCGAATGTTGCTGATCCTAAAACTGGATGCTCTATGTGAGTTACAACATGACTAACGTAGTAGGAACACACTTAATGTATCTCAATTGATTAGGCTGTGAAAAATCAAGCTTGAAAATCAAGTTACAACCTTAAAATCTGAAGGAGGGGATCATTTCATTGCACCAAAAGCATGACACAATCCGGCAAATGGATGTCGTTAATAGCTGAAGGATATGTATTGGCACTAAGTAATATAAAGTCGCTGACGTTGAGTTGCTCTTTTGCTTGAGTTATGGATAATATTTGAAATAGTGGCAGCTTGTGAAATCCTGTGGGCTTCACCATTGTGTGCTTGGTTTCAATGCAGCTCGAATCTGACTTGTATAAAGACATCCTCCAGGGGTGTATTTTTGAAAGCTCGTGATCGACTCATGAGAATGAATATTCTATAAAGTCATCCATACTAACTTGTTAGTGCCAGTGTTGTAGGGTCTCCTTAATCGTTCATCTGGTTCTGCAAAGATCAATTATTGTATTTTGCTTCATCTACTGTTCAATACATCCAGTACAGTATGAACAATGCTGTAATATAAGTTTATGATGGTTTGATGTGATGCTGTTTGATTTTAATCTATTTCATTCGCCAGTGTTGTATCGAAATATTATAAGTTATAAAGTCATGAAAGTAAAAATGATGAATGACATAATGTCTTAGATTGATTCAAACCTCTGGAAAGAAAAGACAAGATTGCACTACACACTAAGCTGTTCAGATCGCTGTATAGTTTACATTACATGACATCAGCTATGTTCGTCTGATATGCCTAGTGATGTTTTGTCACAAAGATACATGTGAATAGTGACAAGAGATGCAATCTGGGGTAGGCAACCTATGGCATGTGGGGCACGTTTACCTGGCACATTGGATTGTAAAAGTAAAGGACAATAAAAGAGAGAATTTCTAAACATGAACCAATGCTATCTTCTATCATCTGGACAAGGACATGGACTTGCAACTGATTGACTTCCCAGATCTCATCTCTTTGGAAGATGATGGTTTCTGAACTACATTCAAAACAAATGCACCCTGCCATGGACATGGACACCTTCAGAATAATACAACTGTTTGAAGAAGATTACATTGGTAAAGCTGTCAGACTTCGAATAGGTTCATGTCACAAATGTAACCACAGTTGTGTTGACTTTGATGTATTCCATGTCACTGTGACTAGTTCATTCACAATTCAGTTTTTTAATCACCACAGAGTATAAAAAAGGATGCCGACTCCTGGGTTAAATGATACTGTGTATAAAAATGCACGTCTACAATCAAGTGATCGAAGTTGTTTGTGCGCTGATGTGCAGTGTCAAATCAAAGAGGATAAATCTGAATGAGGATGAATCTGTGTAATTAGATTCACAAGAGGTATTTCTCTAGTGAATTTTGAGGTTAATAAATATTTTGGCAGTGAAACAAATGTGTCCCGATGTATTCTGAAAGAAACTATATTAAGCTCTTGTGCCACGTGTTGCAGCACAGCTTGAGTTCTCATTGTGGTTGTGGTTCGACAGTCACTGAACTCATCTTTGGTCATTAAATATTTCACACACATCACTCGAGAGCATGTTAGGGGTCGCCAAAATATAGATTTGCCATCATTTTTACCCTAGATATCCTTCCTGCACTGGTTTGTGCATCCGATTAGCTGGTGTAGAGTTACCAGAGAGTTAAGACTCTTACTGGTGGTGCACAGTAGAAAACTCCACTACCCCAGCCGAGAGTATCATTTTGATCACTGGTATCCCAATAAATGTATAAGCTATTTAGGGAAATATTAAGACACTAATTATCCCAATACTTTTTGGACTGTGTCAACAATTATATAATAAATGGAGTGGGTCAGTAATATGAGTCAGCTTTCCATGCAATTATCTTAAGCTGTTTTAGAACAGACAATTATTTTCATAGCACCAGTCATTCCCCTTGCATTTCTAAAACTAGATTGTTAATAGAGAATTGGGAAGAATCAGATTTGATGCTTTAAACATGTTCACCAAGCATCTATGTTCAATAATAGTGTGCTTTCCAATATTCTGGCTAAGGTTCTAAATTCTCTGTACTAGCGCCATAAAATAATATAATTATTCCTTTTTATTTTGTGTGTAACAACTAAGCCAGAAAATTGTTAAACTGTTTTTTTTCTCTATAAAATCAACACCCCAGCAATAAAATATTGATTTATCTGATGTATGTGAATCGATTCTTTTTGACTTTGTGAATCGTTACATCTTCATAAACTGGTACGATTTACAACTTCGTTTTATTCTATTATTCAAAATATGTGTTGTCACTGTGATTTGGGTCAGTGTCGCACTGTCACCTCATAACAAGAATGTCCCGAATGGAATGTTCGATTCCACAGATGTTCCTTTCAGTATAGAGCTTGCATGTTCGGGTTTTTACCGAAACAGTCCTAAACCATGTAGTCAGGTTAATTGTAGACAATGAATTTCCTCCAAAACGGTGCATAAACTGGGGAATTGTCACGCCAGCCTCAAGCCCAGATAAACAAGAAGAGTTGTGTCAGGAAGGACACATGCCAAATCAAGAATGCAGATTACAGTCCTTTGTAGTGACCCCTCAGACGAGCAGCAAGAAAACAAATGTAATTACTGTGATGTCACTTTTCTTTTTAAAATCTATGACTTCTGTGATTGTTGATAAACAAGATCTGTGGAATTAGGCTCATTTCTTCATAAATCGAACAGGACTTTAGTAATTTGCAAAAATCGCAAGTGGCAAATTATTTCTTATTAAGAAATAATTTGAAGATTCGCAAAACAGCCAATAAGATGGGTCAAAATTATTGTACATGTTCAAATTAGCCTGGACCAACTCTATATAGCTGCCTAATGGCTCCTTTGATGGGTAACATTTCCCTGTGTACTTTATGTCATGTGTGTATATTAGTTTCGGCAGATACACATTATGGACTCTTACTTCATTAAAGCACTTTGTGACCGCCGGACTGAAGTAATCAGTCATTATTAGAGCTCGCAAGCCAGGCAAAGTCTGCGTTATAGCACCAGCGCTTCATTAATGCATAATTTGCATCCTCTAATCTCAACTTAAGTGACAATTCCAGAACCATGAATATTTATTAGCCCACCAGCCCTTGAGAAGTCACCCTCCCGTTTATGTTCATTTAGCAGCGATTTAGGATATGTTTACAAATAGACTGCGACAGAGACGCCCGTGTAATGCCTGATCATGTGATCTTTGTTTCACCATATTAATTATTTGTTCGAGCCAAAAATAGACAATCGAAGAGGCAGTTGTGGATCAAACACCCCTTAGCGCTTTTTTCTGAATGTGATCGGTATAAGAATGATAGCATTGTGCGGTCTCATCGTACTTTGGTGTAGAAGTAGCAGAGCTTTATCGTTCTCTGTTATGTCAGATTTTTTTTTACGCCGTTTATGATAAACAAGGGCAGATGTTGAAATCATGAGTAGCATGTAGATGCATTTTTATTTGTGATATGTTGTATGACCCGTGTGGAGAATTCTGTTATCTGTGCTGCATAGATTAGCATAGCATATTTCATTATGCTACTGCTAGGTTGAAGTTGAGAAACGTTTTGTTAAGTTGTACGTCAGCTTGGGGATTTCAATGATTACTATACGACCACATAAACATCAGAAGCGTTTTGTGCTTCGTCCACCAAAATGCCCCTCTGTTCTTTGCCTAGCTTAAGCAGTGGGTTACATGTGTATCTGTGTTTAGTGTTATTCCCCTTACGGTGTCACTAACCTTGATCTTGACCTTCAATTCACAAGACATCACCACATATTTTCTATCAGCAAGCATGGTCATCCAAATCCTTAAAAATCATCTATAGACCATCAAACCTCCAACATCATTATCAAATGTTATTAAACTGTTGTTTTTATATTTCAAAACCCTTTTAAACTTTGTAATGATGTGCAGTGCATGTCTATTTCTGTAATTGATCTTCGATATGTATCCTTCCAAATATAAAACACTTTTCCTGTAAGAGGACTGAGTTTTGTGTTTGCAGTCCAAGCTGTTTGTTACACAATAGTAACATTTCAAAGTTTCTTTAAATGGCAACCCTACTCTAAATCTCTGTACTAACGCTCAGTGTACGTTCGATCTTGAGAACCATATGCTGTTGGTGTTATCTAAAACAAAGCCATACTATTATTAGCAATGTTACTGTGCTTGTTATTGCTCATCTGGAACAATATTCTACAGCATTAGCCCATGGAGAACCGAGGCTTGAATCTCAGCTAGTTATCCACATAGACATGAATGGTAATGTCTGATTGGGATTGTTGGGAAGTTGTTCTTTGTTGTCGAAAATGAATCGAGTGTTTCCAGTATATGGCCCCTGCTTTTGCTGACCCCCATCCTGCCTGTGGAGAAAACATGCCCATTTTGACCACTACTTTTTACGTTACCAAGAGCAGAATGAGAGCAGATGATGTCTTATTAGACTGCAGTTTAATGAGGTAGCTGTAGTTGTTTCATGTCATCAGGGTCGCTCTACAGTTCTCACTACGTTGGCTCTCTTGCAAACCCTCACTAGGTTTTTTGACAGATCCTCGATCTGTGACCAATCTCGATCAGCCTCGCATACTACCGTGCCAGTGAGGAATCAGTCTGACCGTTCTCTCTCTCTCTCTCTCTCTGTGTGTGTGTGTTCAGTCTGACCGTTCTTTATGAGACACTAGAAGTGTGTGTATGTGCTTTCAGCCAGATGACATTTAAATCCAAGCGCTCAAGTCGTGTGTTCATCATGTCTCAAATATAAGCAGTTGTGATTTTAAGCTTCACTTGAATGAGGCGTGTGAATTCCTGGCACAGTAGGAAGCACATAAAGTCTATGCGACTCTGTCTTGTTTATTATCAACCAGGGTTCATAGGACCCGGCAGCTCTTAACTCAGCGATCAGGCTTCACTTGAGTGCCGTTGAAATTGGAACAGGGCCACTTCTCTAAGTGCAAACGATTGATCAAGAAATCACTGACAGTTTGATGGGAGCTTGATGGACAGGCTCACTGACAGATTCCCACCTGTCAGGAGAGAATAAATTGCACACCCTGCCAATGATCACCTTTTAAAAGAGTGCACGTAAAACCAAGGATGAAAGTGCGGAAAGCAACTCAAAATGAAGGTCAGTGTCGTTATGAAATAGTTTACGAACTACAGATGAGGAATACAATCAGTGTAATAAATATACAACGTTTTCAAATTTGTCAGATTATATATTAAAAACAATATAAAAATTGACTTGCACTTTTTTAGATCAACATTATGGAAAAATTGGGATCTAGCAGGTGGATGATTTTTAGCATTACTGAACTAATATGTTTATTTGAACCAAATATATCAGCTAAAATATAAGTGATTAATATTTCTGATTACAACTTTATATTTCTTATTTCACAAATCATTTAAAAAAGAAATACCTGCACTGTTTTAATTTCAAAATGGAAAAAGCTTCATCTGTATATTTCTCATTAAAAGTTTGTATCAGCTTCACGGTAATTAAGTTCGTCCTCAAACGATTACATTACAACCTATTCTAATAATTCATTTTCTTCAGTAGTTTTGGGTTTAGTCGTTTCAGCCGAGGACATTTCCACCCCGCGGGCGCATTTAAAAAATAATGCAGAATGTCATTTGGAGAGGATGAACGTTCCGTTTTTGCATTGATTTAATATCGCACCTTAAGCATTCTGCAGGCACAAGGGTGTGTTCTCTGTTAAGATATGCTGAAGGGCAATCAGCGGGTCAATCAAGCACCTGCGTCCATCATCTCATCTCCATTAGACAGTGATAATGAAAAGATGGAGATCAAAATGGAAAAGCTTGGAACGTCTTTTGTTCCTCCTTTCTCGTCACTGTTTATAATTATTTGAGATTCTTAATAGGACACTGAAGTGCTGTTAAATGTCTGTCGTTTATGATACTAGTCCTTATTGACATTTATTAAAGGAGACGAAAGTCAAAATACGTTGTATAGCGTGTCAGAAATCAAGCGGTGAAACAGTGTTCTATTAAATGATGTCCCATATCATGTCATCATTAAGTGCATCATTAAGGCATCACCTCATTCACCGTGAAAATCACGTCATTGTAGCTGTGTCGCAATTTACCAGCTACATTCTTTGAAGGACTCTGTTGAAGTCATTACATCACAAAGGCGTGACAAGGCTGTCCTATTTTGGAGGCCTAAAATTGTTCTTCAGAAACGAAAAAATTCAACAGATCAACAGCCTCCACTATCTTCTGAACTATTCTGTTAGCAAACATGTCAGCATCGGTAACTTCATGCTAAAGTATTACGTTTAAACTCTTCTATCTACATCTTCTATCATGTTTCTGGATGAAAGATCAAAATAGCTTCAACAAAGTACCTTTTTTTTAGTAATTAATGTTGTTGTCAATACAGGAATTACACTGTAACAATGGAAACAGGAGTGAATTGGATTAAAAACAATCAAGTTATTAGTAACACTGTTATTTCCATCACTGGCTATTAGCATGATTTAATGCCAACGTTGAACATGTTATCTTTTATCTAACAAGCACTCATCTGTCTGTGTTTATTCAGACACTTTGCCATTGGCAGGTGGTAGACGGCAGTATGTACTGTGGCAGAGTAGCATGTCTTTACTCGGCATGATCTGAGTAATAATCCAGCCCATACACGACTCTCAGCTGTCAGTTATATACCTAGTCATACCGATAAAAAGCATTAGCACTGGCAAATAGATTCTTTTCACCGTCAGCTTGTCATGACCTTCTTTTGTCATGCATTAGCGTGTCATTATTTATCAACCTCACTTTATTACGGATAGGACCATGAATCATGTGCAGGAGCTTTCCTCCCCCTTTAGTCTCATTCATTGTGATGCCTCATAAGTAAAGCATTTATTCACAAGACGGGAGAGTTACCTTCAGATTTCGGTCTTGATAGTTTAATATCATTTTGATTTAAATTTAGATGCGTCATTATTTATTGTTTTTAATCATGCACTTAGAGTGAAGGCGGTTAAAAAACAGCAACTTTGCACTGAATAGTTTGTCGGGTTTGGCATGTTCTCTTCAAGAGATCTCCTTATGCGTGTGTGTTTCCTCCAGGACCTATGTAGTCATGTTTGCTAGTTGCACTAGTGTGTGTGTGTGTGTGTGTGTGGTTGTGTGTGTGTGTGTGGTTGTGTGTGTGTGTGTGTGGTTGTGTGTGTGTGTGTGTGGTTGTGTGTGTGTGTGTGTGG
>JAOUQU010000025.1:179645-209847 GCA_028566735.1 Ammoglanis amapaensis
AGCAAATAAAAAAAGGTTTATATCTCCGTATTGGTCAAGAGAATGAACCTAAAAACCATGCCACCATATACTGTGCGGCTACCTCATAAATGATCAGGGCATTCAGATGGATCCCACTAAAGTTCAAGGTGCGCTTGACTGGAAGACACCCAGCTCCATCAAAGAGCCACAAAGCTTCATGAGGTTGGCAAATTTCTTCAGGCGATTTATTAGATCTTTCAGCCAGATCACGTTGCCCTTGACCAGTCTACTTAGGGGTAAACCTCGCAAGCTCGCCTGGACAGAAAAGGCAGAAGTTGCCTTTGTGAAGCTAAAGAAGGCGTTCACTACAGAGCCAGTGCTTGTTCACCCGGATCCTGAATCATCATTTGTCGTCGAGGTGGATGCTTCCTCTCTTGGTGTAGGAGGCATTTTCTCCCAACGCCAAGGCGAGCCTCCTAGACTGCACCCAATCGCTTATTTTTCCCGCAAACTCACACCAGCGGAGCAGAACTATCACGTGGGGGACCGGGAGCTGTTTGCCTTTGAGAAGTGGCGCCACTGGCTCATGGGCGCTAAGTTTCCAGTTCAAGTGATCACAGACCATAGAAACCTTGAATACCTCAAGTGTGCTTGTCGCCTGAATTCCAGACAAGCCTGGTGTTCGCTATTCATCAACCGTTTTTGAGTTCACAGTGACACACCGGCCAGGCAAGGACAATGCAAAAGTGGATATCCTTTCCCGCAGATATGAAGACCAGGAGAAGAACAAACCCCCGGTAAAATCGATCCTGCCACAACGAGTGTAAATACTGTCACCTGAGATTTGGACAAGGACATTCAGGAGGCCAATAAAGTGGAACCGCTCTCCAGTATATTGAAGTTGCCTCCTAATCAAACTTTCGTTCCTCCTCAGTTTCGACAACAGCTCATCTCTTGGGCACATACAAACCCTAGTTCGGGCCACCCTGGGGCGGACCGCACTTTCTACAAGATTTCGCAGAAGTATTGGTGGCCATTAATGCAGGCAGAGATAAAGAGAGACATCTCTTCTTGTGCCACCTGCGCATCTTCGAAGGTGCCTCATCAGCTGCCTGCGGGCAAACTTAAGCCCTTACCTGTCCCACATCGCCCTTGGAGCCATATTGCTATTGACTTTGTGACAGACCTCCCTGTTTCCGAGGGTAATACAGTCATCCTCTCGGTAGTCGACCGTTTCTCCAAGGGAGTGAAGTTCGTCGCCCTGCCCGCGCTACCCTCAGCTTTTAATACAGCGGAGATCCTTTTCCACGAGGTGTTTTGCCACTATGGCCTCCCAGAAGACATCGTATTCGATCGGCGACCGCAATTTACATCGGCAGTCTGGGAGGCTTTCATCAAGAAGCTGGGGGCATCCATCAGCCTCACGTCTGGGTGTCACCCTGAGAGCAACGGGCAGTGCAAGCGGGCGAACCAGGAGTTGGGAAAATTCCTCCGCTCGTACTGCCAGTGGAACCAAAATGACTGGGCTACTTTTCTTCCATGGGCCGAGATAGCCCAAAACTCTATGAGAAGCTCGAGCACCAAGATCACTCCTTTCCAGTGTACCTTGGGTTTCCAACCCCACTTTGCCCCCTGGGATACATCAGCCCATTCCCCATAATTAAAAGAATTTCTGAGGTGACTTTCACATTACAGTTACCGACCCGACTCAGATTCTCACCACTGTTTCACATCTCCCTGCTGAAACCCTTTACCCCTGGGCCCCTTGACTCCCAACCCCATCAACAGCTCTCCCAAGAACTTAGTCACGACCACCCCCTGTACACCATCGACCATACCCACGATAACTTGCTCCCATAGCCCCGCCTACTACTCGGCTCACCACTTTCTCTCACCAGGTGCGGCTCGCTCATTGCTTCCGGGTTCTTCGTTTACCTTTATAAGGCTTCCTTTTTCGCTGTTCGAGTGCAAAGTATTGATTGTTTGCCATCATACCGAGCGCTTATCCTTGTGATACTCCAACTCCTTTCTCCTCCATTTAGATTCGTGTTTACTTCCGTGTTTTTCTCCGTCGGATGAGTGTGTGTGGTTGCCAGATATAAAGTTTTTGTGTTCCTCCCGGTATCCTCCGTTTCACCCGCTCCCTCTCCTTCCCCTTATCCTTTAGCATTAGTTTTTTGTGAATGAGTGCGTGCGTGTTTGATACGTCTGCGTCTCTTTATTGTTGCTCCATGTTTTGGTTCGTCATTAGCCCTAGTACTCTCACTCCCTTACCTTTCTCCTGTTCGCCGATTGTCTCGGAGCATTTTGAGTTAGTGTTTATTTGTCAGGCGGTTGGTTTTCAGCTGGCTGGGGCTGAGTTCGGTCTTACCCCAGCTCGCTCAGCCGGCGCGGTCCTGCCTGAATATATGTTGTTTGTCCAGAATACTAAAAGTTCTATCTTTTCTACTAATAGCAACTATTTTGGTGAACTAACACTCTCTCTCTCTCTCCCTCATTATCTATCCATCTCCAGTGGCTCACGGCCCATCCATCCGCCGCCTCGAGCAGTTCACCAACCCTCTTTTCTTCTCTATTCTATTTAGTGCCTACAGTTCACCTTCCTTCTCTCCTCTATGTTTCACACTATCCCTATCCTGTCATAGCGTTTATTATTTTGATCCAATCTCCTAGGATCCTTATTGTAGCCTTTTCTTCTCCAGTGTTTCCCTCCCTGTTTGAAACACTATTATTTTGTTTTGTGCTCGGTGTGTTCTCTGCTCTCTATGTCCAGGTTCCCATCGCTACCCTGGTTCGCAGATTCTACTCCCATACAGCAGTCTACTTCCTTCCAATGCTCCTCCTGCCTATTGCCTTCATACGCTCATTGCTCATTATTGCTGTGCCTATCATCCAATAAATTACCGTTGTTTTGCATATACGTCTCCGACTCGCTCCTAATAGCAGATTCTGACACAGAATATGGTAGCACAGTTTATAGGTTCTTTCTCATGCACAATTAGGAGATATAATGCTGTTTATTGCCTATTTCTCTTTTTTTTAATTAAACAAAAACTTGAACAGGTTTATCTTAGCTTAGAAATTAGGTAGAAAATTAAAACCCTTTAAAATGTTATTACCATACTAACAGTAAATCCGAGTAGTTCATCTTTTTCACCAAAAATTTAAAAAGTGGTAAGAGGTACCCCTTTGTGTTTTTGACATTTTTCTGACCTTTTCCAATTTCCTTCAAATTCACATGATTTTTTTCTAGAGATCACACAATATATAGTGGCACTGTTTATAGGTTTATTCTCATGTCCAATTAGGAGATATAAAGCTGTTTTTTGCTTAATTTTTGATAAAAAATAAACAAAAATGTAAACAGGTATATCTTAGCTTAGGAATGAGATAGAAACTTAAAACCCTTCAAATTGTCATTAACATACTAACAGTAAGCCATGTGTTTAATTTAAAGAAAATTCGAGTAGTTCATATTTTTTCACCAAAAATTGAAAGAAATTGTGTTTTTAAAATTTGACATTATTCTGAACTTTTCCAAACTCCTTTGGAACTTTTTTTTAGAGATCACACAGTATATAGTGGCACAATTTTTACAGGTTCATCCTTATGTTCAATAAGGAGATACAAAGCTTTTTTATTTTTTTTCTCCAATAAAATACAATTTTAAACAGCTATATCTTAGCTTAGTAATGAGATAGAAACTTGAAACCCTTCAATAGGTCATTAACATACTAACAATAAGCCATTTGTCAAATTTAAAGAAAATCCGAGTTGTTAATATTTTTCACCAAAATTGAAAAAATGGTTTTTGACATCTTTGACAATTTTCTGACCTTTTTCGAACTCCTTCAAATTCACACAACTTTGTCTAGGGATCACACAGTATTTGGTGGCACAGTTTTTAGGTTCATTCTCATGTCCAATTAGAAGATATAAAGCTTTTTTATGCTTATTTTTTTGTTAAAAATACATTTTAAAGAGCTATATCATAGCTTAAGACTGAAATAGAAACTTGAAACCCATCAATTTGTCATTAACACACTAACAGTGAGCCATTTGTAAAATTTTAAGAAACTCAGAGTAGTTCGTGGTTTTCACCAAAAATGTTAAAAAATTGGTAAGGAAGTTTGCCTTTGTGTTTTTGTAATTTTTGAAATTTTTTTTGGCCTTTTTTACTTCTGCGAGCTGCGACATGGTTTGTGATCTCATTCTCTGTTTTTGCCATCAGGAGCAATCTGGCACTGCTGCTCGTCATACTTCTGAGCCACCAAAAGCTGAGCATCTGCAGATTTCTGATGTGCAACCTGGCCTTCGCTGACCTGTGCATGGGCTTTTATTTGCTACTCATCACTTTGGCAGACTATTGCTCAATTTAGGAGTACTACAACCATGCTATGAACTGGCAGACGGGCCTGGGGTGACTTGACTTGTCTCTCAAGGTTATGTGGTAAAAGTGCTGGTCTTAAATGTGGCAGCGTTTTTAATGGTGTGTTCAAGTTATGCAGGAATTTACTTAAGCGTGCGTAACCCCAATGTGCCAACATGTCACGGAGATACCAGAATGGCCAAGCGAATGATCGTGCTCATATTTACAGATTTCTTGTGTATGGCACCAATCTCATTCTTCACTATCTCTGCTGCCTTGAGAATGCCTTTAATTACCGTCTCACAATCCAAAATCCTTTTGATTATTTTCTACCCCATAAATTCACTGTGCAACCCATTCCTATATACCATATTCACCAGAGCCTTTCGCAGGGACATGTGTGTGTTATTAAGCCGGTGTGGGTGCTGTCACACTCGTGCAGAGTTCTACAGATCACAGGGCATTTCAGGAATTACCTTGACATCAAAAAACAGGGGCTCAAGGACATCGAATCCATACCAGTTTTATGCATATCACATCAAACTACAAGGATGGTTTTTCAGTAAAGCAGCAACATGAGCTTCATATAAATAAACTATGAAATTATAAAGTTTTTACTACAGCTGGATCCTGTATATACTGCACATCATGTACAGTATTAAAAATGTAAATAGTTTGCTAAAATGTATTTAATATGTATGTGCACCATGTACCTATGTAAATAAAGTAATGTTCTTAATGACTTGTTCATCTATCTAATTCAAGCTACACCGTGCAGAATATTTTACTTATTGATAGCACTTTTCATCCATGCACATTTAAGATGCCATGTCATTCAGAATTCATTACCAGTTATCCAATTTAACACTGGCAGAAAGCTAACATTATTATAACTTCCATTTCGGGCCCAGATGCAAAACCAGATGGTCTGGTTGAAACCTGTCGGTTCCGAGAAATGACAGGTCTTATGTGCTCACTGCCCCCTAGTGTATGTATTTCACTACACAGATTGGGTTAAATGTGGTGGGAGACGGGAATTCTAATAGTAAGTCTAAGCTTCTGCCCAATATCTGTCATTACAGAAATGGGCAAATAAAGACACAAACAAGTTTTATCTGCTGTATGTTCGATTTAACAGTGATAAACAAAAAATTACATTTTAGTCTCTCAATTATGTTCAACAGTGAGGACAGAAGAATCAAATCCAAATTGTTCTCATTGATAATATTTAAGGATTTCAACATTGCAAGTAAATGATTGAAGCAAGTTGAATATAAATTAAAAGAAATGAATCAAACATTAATAAAAGGTATCAAACTAGTGAACTGAGTAATGAGTAAAAGAAATTCTTCACATTATTTTGCATCTCACCACTCAGCTTCACCAACAGCCTTGGAGAAAACATAGTCCTTCCCACTATAGCACATTACTCCATCTTTCAGGTAAAACTTCCATCTGTTCTTACTGCGATGAATCTATCACAAGAGCATTTTTATTGATTTAATAAGCTGCATAATAAAGTAGAATTGTATAAGATACTTTTCCCAAAAGTGCACATTCATGAGGCTTATAACAAAACCCTTAATTGTATTAATTGTAATCTCTTAATTCTTTCGCTCTTTGGTTGCTTCTGTTAAGGGTCTCGACACCAGGTTGTGACCCACATTATTAAACTGACAAAGTGTTTATGCCATTGCTGACACAACCCAGCGCCTATTTATTCAGGCTCGGGCATTGCAAAGCACTAGTTTATGCACCCTAGTGGCTATGTATCTACAGGGCCTTTCAGTAACTCCAAATTATTACACATTACAATTAGTAACCAAAACATGATTCACACATGAGAACTCACATATTTTCTTCATAACAGCTCTTACCTTATCGTACTGACAAACAATTACATTGTCTGTGTCAAAAATTTCTGGAATGTCCTGCTCACTCACATCATCACCAGAGTTCAATGGATCCTACACCAGGAAATACATGGGTGGACAGAGCATTTTTATTAGCCATTCTAGTGGCAACTGATTATACAGGCAAATAAACTACAGTACAAGTTAGGTCAATTTTTCTTTTAAATAAAAAATATCAAAGTAAAAAAGAAAAATAATGCAATACAAATGTGCCTTTTACAACCACATTTTTGTTCAGCCTTAAAACAAAATAAATTCTCGGACTTTCCTATTTTCAGTTTTTCCAATTTGGTAATACTCATTCCCCTTGTCCATAAGGACATCGGTTTGACATATTGAACCATTTTAACATGACACTATGTCGAACATATTGAAACAGTGAGCCAAACATCAGAACCTTGTAAAAGCACATATGACCAAATGACCAGAAATATGCTGCAAAATCTTGTGAAAATCCTTCTCAGTTATAGCAGAGATGCAAAAAGGGCATAACTTAAATTATTAATTCACACATCAATTGTCTAGGCCTCGCACTCTCCTAGCTACACCACTGATCTCCAATCTTTCTGGTAGTGATATAATGGTTCATTAAGAATGCATAAGAATAGTTTGCAATCACCTTAGAAATGAAAGGACATTCATTGTTTAAATAAATAAAGAATTACTAAAAGGAAAATTAAAAGTTAATAACAAATTGTCTTTAATTATAAAATGTTTGAAAAATTATAATCATATCATTAATCCAGTGGTGTAAATCTCTATTTTCTACAACATTTTAGATTGTGAAACATGTTAACAGCCATAAAAGGCTTCAGTAAACAAAATACATTTCACACACTTTGAAGGAAACTTAAAACATAACAAAATATGTGTATAGTGTTTATGGTAGGGTGAGTGACAAGATACATTATAATATAAAATCATAAGGAACATTTTATGCCGAATGTTTTACTTCAAAGCTTTTATTTAATCTCATTTACCTCCTCTTCTTCCTCCACCAGCTCAGGTTCATCACTATCACTGCTAGAGTGGCTGTTGGCATCGCTGTTTTCCCCATTATTGCGCAGAGCCTTTAGAGCCTCAGCGTTGATCAAGCCAAAGAATTCATTTTCTCCGACAACTCCTTGATCGTCCTCATCCAGCTCCTGTTCTTGTTCTCCTTCACCCAGTTCAGAGCTGCTGTCACGTGTCCCATCAAGCTGCGATATGTTGTCCAGCTCATTGAAGTTGTAGTCCGTGAGGAGGTCCATTTCCAGCTGAAGACAAATACTTGTCAAATTATGGAAAGCAAAGTGCAGTCAACAGGTCCAATGTTTGTATTAGAGACTGTAATGAAACACTGGCATATTTCTCTTACACAAAACTCAAAGACTGAAAAATGCAGCAACGAAATGACAAATGGTGATTGAGCTAAAAAATGGTAAGTCTTTTTATGTCAGGTCAACTTTAATTATATAGCACTTTTTACAATAGACTTTGTTTCAGAGCAACATCACAAAATCCAGGACAAACAGACAAAAACCCCTGTTCAGCAAGCCGAGGGCGACTGTAGCAATCATCTCGTGCCAAATTACAAAATTACAGGTAAAAACCTTTAGATGAACCATACTCAACAGGGCCCATCCTTCGTGGGTGGTCCTGGATATGAGGGGCAATTATGGGCCGAGTTTATGCAAATGAATCAATAAATGTTCATAGGATCTTAAGTTTTTCTGATTTGGTGTTGTAGATAACACAAACCAAACACGCTGAACATACAGTGCTGACAGAGAGTTAAACTTACAGTTTAAAGTCCATGGTAGCAGAAAGTAAAAATGTAAACAATGTAGACTACAATTATAAGAAATTAATAAATAAATAAACTAGATTCGTGTCCTTTAATGATAGAGGTAAAGGTAACTGTTAACTACATGATGAATACAGGACAGAAAGGTAGGGTGGAAATGTATTCCTTTAAAATAAAGAACAAACAGTGCTTGAACCAGTAAGCAGAACATGTTTAATTACATTTCTACCTTGATTGCACCATCAGAAGTTCCTTCCAGGTCTGGCAGAAAATGACTCAGTGTCTCTTCTGTGTTTATCATATCTGCTGTGGCTTTCTGCTCAGCGTTTCCAGCATTCTCCAAAATCTGCTCAGCAGATAAAGATGTTGGTGTGCTCATGTCCACTGGCAAATTAAAGTCAATCCCATCTAGTGTAAATTCGCCTGGGGTCTCAGGTAAAGACTGGCTTTTAAGTTCTGAGGTGACTGGTACTGTAGAATCTCGAGGGACCAGTGGAGACTCGGGCTGGATCTGGTGCTCTGTGTGCAGTGGCAGTTTTGGAACTTGCGGAATGGACAATATTTGGGAGCATAGAGGAGGCACCTGAGAAGGAATATTCTGAACAACACTGGGTACATTTCTTTGCTCCACTTGGGATGGGTTGGCATCAGAAGGGATGTGCTGACAGCCTGGGGCCTGGGTCACCATTACAGGAACGTTGACTTTGTAGAAATGACCTGTGGATATGAATTTAGAAGCCAATGTGTGTTTTTGTTTTATTAAGATTTTAATGTCATGTTTAACACGTTTGATTACACTCATGACAGGCACACATTATTAATTCATTACAACATTCATCAATTCGCATGTTTATAGTAGTGGACAATTTAGCATCTTTAACCTCACTTGCACGTGTAAAAGTTTATTAAAATCCCAAATCTCTTTTTTTAATGTATGTAGTAAATAATTTATAACTTTCAACTAAATTGTAAATTGCCAATTATAACTAAGTGTTTTGGAACAAAAAAAACCCTAAACGATTCAGAGGTTGCTTAGCCATTTCCATTTGACAGCAAGGCTGCTAATAATAGAATATTACTATCAAGATAAGTATAATATAATTATTATATGAGATAAGTCTCCAATGTCACTTGTAGAAATGATTTCCCCTCAAACAGCTCAACTGACAGTTTATTAATACTTTCAGCAGCAATTATTTCTGGAAGATTTGGAACCGCCCATGAAGAAATAATTGACTGTAAACTACTGACTGGGTCATGGACGGGCAATGCTGGCCCTTAGGGTCTGATTCAACTGATGAACTACAGTAGCTCAAACTGCTGAGGAATGTATGCTGTTCTGCTAGAAAGATGGTTGGACAGTTGCAAGGCTGCTTCCGAACAGCAGACCAATGTTAAGCATAAGTGATGGATCTCACCAGAGGCAGTTTGCAGGGTCACTCCTGCAGGGATCTGAACAGGGTAGGTCACTCCTGGAGGAAGAGAAAATGTCGCAATCACACCAGAGCTGCCCTGAAAGTGACCAAAAAATAACAATTTCATTATAGGGTGACAATAGTGTGGAATAACAAGAAGACGATTTATCTGGGACAAAGAGAAACATAATATGAGTAGTTGATGGAAAGAATAACAAAAAAGAATCAATCCTACATCTTCACAATGCTGATTAATCAGTTTTGACAAGCAAGTTTTACTGCATTGCTTGCTTCTGTACCATTAACATTTAAACACTATAATATAACCAGATGAAATTCTATTTTAAGTTTAAGATACACATTAAAATATATGTATATTATGTATCAGTTACAATTAATTATAATATAGCTTCAATCTTTCAATCTACAAATGTTATTAGTCCAATTGTCTTTTAACCATGGTTTAGACAAGTGGTTTGTAGAACGGCTGATATTCAATTAAACGCTCATCACAAATCTTAATGTCGTCGCCGGTCAAGCAGAAAAGTGTCACCGTTGATGAAACTGACTTACTGCTTTTGACGTGATGCTCTGTGAATGCTGCCTGGCTGAAAATGAAACTGGTGCTGTGGTGGAAAACAAAAACGTATTACCCAAATTAAATGGTCAAACTGTGAACAGACAGAACAGGTTTGTGAACTAGCTTATTGCAGGTAGTTAATGTGACTGTATATTTAAAAGGTGTATTTTCACATACCTGTTGCCTTCTGATTAGTTTGTGAATAATTTGCAGGAAGCTGAAGAACAAAATTGGATGGATTGACATCTTTTGACAAGCCCTCCACAGCTTTGGACTGCAAAACCTTGGACTCCCAAAGCTGATGAAAGGAAAGGTAAGTTTCTGTTTTCTTAAAACAAATTGTTTCAAAATGACACAATGGAAGAACAAATTCATACAGAAAAAACAATGGATACTTTTGTTATTAAACAAAATGCTGCTGGAACATTTAGATGTAGAGGGTTAGTCAAAGCCAATTGGTTAGCGTTCGTGATAATCCAAAGATTCAAACCTCACCAGTGCTAGATTGTTGCTTTTGGGCCCTTGACCCTTAGCCCTCAATGGCTCAGAATGTTTACTGTAATGTAAGTAGCTTTGGATAAAGGTGTCGGCTAAATGCTGAAAATGTAAGTGCAATGTAAATTTATACAGTAGCTGAATACGAATCAATTATTACATGTCATTTACTTGCAGCACAAAAACTATGGACATTTACTTACACTTTCACAATTGTTTGTTTGTTTAAGAAACCTACTTGGACATACTAAATCACCATACTGTTTACTTGTTGATGTATACTAAAGTTTAGTACTTGTTAACTAGCAGTATTAACTGAAATCAGATCAATTAATCTAGATAAGTTTAAGTGTGCAATCTACTCCCTCAACGACTACGTCAAAAAAGTAAGCAAACAAGAAAAGCATTTTCAAGTAACATATTCCAAATTCTTTCGGAGTAGCCTTGTCAGTAGTCATCATGTGTGCACACTAGATTCGCTAAAACAATATTGTTATTTTTAACTTACCCGTCTAAGCTCGTCTAACACACTCTCCTCTACTCCTTCATCCAGGAACATCTCTCTTACATTCTCTATCACATCGTCAATAACGGACAGATAAAGTTTCGGCTGGGGAAAATTAACATGTAAACAGCTACACAAATTTAAGCTGATTCGTTTCAGTTCTACGAATAAATACACATTCAAAGCACTTTGTTTTATTTACTTACTAGACTGTTTGAATTTGAAAGCATGTTGACTTCGGTTGTTCATTTGTTAGCCTGGTGTAGATATAAAACTAACTTCGACACGCGTTTGCTGGTGTAGTAAAAAATAAACTAGTATAATTCGAATCGGAACAGTAAATGGAACACTGTGCTTCTGCGCTTTAACCAATTATGCAATGTTTTCCCTACGTAAAACAATTCCTTACATAAACCTACTAAGACTCCGTAACAAACTGCTGAGACTCGATTCATAGTAGAATCAATTCCGTCTAAATACAGTAACCGATTCAGGAATTGAGTCGACTCCATAACTATTTTTTACTAGCCATAACTGTGTGCCTACTAAGCAATGATGTGTTTTTAATAAAAGACATAACCTACTAATCACAATTAGTAATTATTAATTACAGAACACTTACGTTTTGAAATGTATTATTACTGAATTATTGAACAAATGGACAAATTTTACAAGTAGAGCAAAGCTTACAAGTCTTACAAAACAATGTTATTAATGACGTCACATACACAGGTTGAATAAATGTTGATAAATAATAAACATAACAGTTATACAATGCATACAATGTTACATATTTAATAGTTGAATTTTTTCCATTAAAACTCTTGTGCTGTCAAAAGTTCACCAATATTGTAAAATACATGACAAGATTTTAACTGGCATTAAATTGCCACAAAAAGATTTGTTCATTTCTTGACCTCTTCTGCCCATTCGTGCTTATTTATAAAAATCACTGCCATCCATACTTGATCCTGTTCACACACATTAAGGTTCCGTAACGTTTTAATTTATGATCAGTAAAGATAATGTTGTTTTATTGTCACTTCATGGTGTTAATCCACTATTTCTACTTGATTTGCATTAATAATAAGAAATAAATACCATTTAATGGTTAAAAGTAAAAGATTTTATGGTTTAATATTGGCATTTTATGGAAATGTTCAGTTAAGATCAAATAAAAGTTTAAAGAAATATAATTTAATGAATCTGTCTGAATGTTTATTAGTGCTGATATTTCATTTAAAGAGTTTGAGTTTTCTCATTAAAGTTCACTGGAGATAGAGTCTTTTCTTCTGTGCATTCAGTTACATTTGATCACTGTGTAGTACAACTTGATGGCTTATGTGATTCTACTGCAATCACTTTCTTTTCAACTTCCACCTAAAAGAAAAAAATGAAAAATGCAAATTTAGTTATATGCAAAACATTTGACACAGCTCTAATCAGATTCTATAGTTTCATTTTAATAATTTATATTTGTATATTTATGCTTTACCATCCCATTTTACACCCTTATATTACATCCCTTTTATACCATTCCTGTTACACAAAGTTATATCAAACTCCATGCAGAAAGGAACTTATTGCATTCTTGCTGAGAGGGAACACTGCTACCGAATTGGTTCTGAATAGTTACTATACATTTACCATTATAATAAACATTTTATATGGCAAGATAGCGGTTTATTTGCAGAATGTAACGTGTTTAAAGGTACACCAGGCAACCCTGTTCAGTTTATTAATTTTTTTCATACTGGT
The DNA here is from genome assembly GCA_028566735.1 of Ammoglanis amapaensis. NCBI lineage: Eukaryota > Metazoa > Chordata > Actinopteri > Siluriformes > Trichomycteridae > Ammoglanis > Ammoglanis amapaensis. The sequence goes on from JAOUQU010000025.1 coordinate 192,428, forward strand.
TTCGATGAATGAAAGTTCTCTCTGCCCTCTAGTGGCCTGTAGGATAAAAATACATTTTGCAAGTTCATGAGTGGCACCTCGAACCCATTGCACCGACACTCACTTAGATTGCTGCTTTAAAGATGGGTGCACACACATTATATTTCATCAGTTAAGTCAGTTTATCTATAATACTATATATATGATCAAGTTTAAATAGTTGTTAACGGCAGGTAAATACAAGATTTACCGATAGATAAAGTGAAGGTTTTGTACAGTGTGAATATAAACGTTTGTAATGTTTTTGTTTTGCACCATTTAAATTCAATTTAAATGATGCTTGTGCTTTTAATTTTACATGTAAGTTGAACCTGTCTACTTTGTTCAATTGTATTACAATTTTTGTGGGGTCATCTACAAATAGTATAAAGTTATTAGTAAAGCACTGTTGTTATAATAAATATATATTGTAGTGTTTTCATAATCAAACACTGTGAACAAATGGTGTCTCATGGTGTCTTGTCCATGACGTTTCAACTGTATTAAAAGCAATCACATTATTCAAAGAACGAAATAAACAGCTTTATACATATATATTTCTATGGAAGAAATGTCACTATATCAGATTATATCAATCGACGCAATTATTAAATCAAATGCAGAATTGTAAATAAACATTGTTTACATTTTATATTACAAAAGTAGAACAAACTATTTATGACTACACTGTACTTCTGTAAAAAGAGATTTAAACAGAGAGGATTATAAAGTTATATATAGTTATTATATATATTATATAGTTATAGTTCGTAGCACAAAATGCTCAAAACAATCACGCTTTGCTAGAAGGAGGAATTAAGGAACAGCAGCACGACAATGATCATGCGCCTTTAGTTTAAAAACATACAACACTAATGGCATATCTACCAACCTACATTCATATGTTAAATATAGCAAACACAATATTTGAGTTTTTTTAAACAACAAAACATGAAATGTTTTTAGACCTTTGCAACCTATCAACAAGATAATGTCTGACTGTGCTCTTACCTGGCAGTGATAGTGTGACCTATACTGGACATGTTTCTGAGGCTGAATATCACTTTCTGTGCCCAAAGATTTGACCCTGGTCTGAGAGATGACTGTATCTGCTACTTCACACTCCATAGTAATAAAGGGGAACCAGTCCGTGGGGATTTCTTGATCTGAAGCAAGCTCCAGCTTGCAAGACAAGGAGTGTGGATGGTCAACTGCTGCAAGCAGGAAAACAAAGCATGGATCAATGCGTGTCAGACAATATCGTAATCTGACTTACACGCACATATATACCTTTAGATGGAAGTAGCACACCATACACTTACAGGATACGAGCATTCTTCCAAGTTCAATCTTCTCCATTTTGTCAAGGATTAAACTCTACATGCATTTTGTTGTATATAAAATATATTTGGCTTAAAATGTTTAAAGCGTATAACTTTGCCTTTAAAAAAGTCGGATTTCTATAATTAACTGAAATGTTTCTTGTCGAAATGTCACCACAATTTGAAACAAGTCATGCTGAGAGCTGTACAGAGAAAATATGATCCCAAGCCTAAAGGTTTATGTATCAGATGCACTACATGCTACACTAAACCCCACCCCATCCTATTTCTTACATAAACCATCAATAATAATGTTGTTTGTAACCCAAAATGTGTTTGTACATTAAATCTATATTAATAGTTAATAACATTTAATGGTTATGTGATTACCGTTAATTACTCAAGGTTCCACGTGCAAAATTCAAATCACATTATTTAATCTCGAGAGGAAGAGTTTTCTCACCCATGTTCTTGGCAGGCATCTTGTCAATTCTCCAAACAATGGCTTTATATACATTCTCATACTTCACTGTACCAACAGTCACCTGCATGACAGGATGAGAGTCTGAAATATTCACAGAGCCAAGACAGGCATTCCTGTTCTTACGGGCCTTGAGAGACTTCTGCAGGAGTGACACAGCACGAGGCAGCTTTATCCAATCACCAGGTAATGGCACCTGTATAAGAACATTTTCACAAAGTGTCTGTGTTTCTGAAGTTCCAAGTAAATTCGGAAAGGCTGCCTGCTTATTTAGGAAAGCTTGTAGCTCAAGATAGGCACCCTGCACTGTGACTAAAGCCTTTATTGAAATTGGCATGTCACCACAGCCGAGCGAAACAGTCCGGTAGCGCATTAATTCCACCCTACAGGCATCAGGAGGTGTAAATTTGATTAGCCTAGTGTCTTCATACTCTGGCTCTCTTACAGATTTGTGAAAATAGTAGTCAGCGATTTCCATCCAGGTTTCAGTCTCCTCAGACCCATAAATGGTGTCTTTTCTTAGTAATCCAAGGTCATTTAATGCCAGGAAACATTCCCCTGCACCATTAATGAAGGCCAGACAGTGAATCCGTGTAATAGCTGCACATTCCAGTGAGGTTCCAGTCTTATCTACTCGCATCCAGACATGGTCTGAAATATGTATATTTAATTCCTGCTCTTCATAATGTTTTTGTTGCTTCAAAGGACATGGGAGTCTCATTAACTCCTCCTCCAGGGACACTAATAGGTCCTCTATGTCCCTATAATCAGTTGTGCCAAACTTTAGCAGCTGCTCCACCTCTGGCTCATGAGCTGCTTCAGATTTAGGGTTATAACGCTTTCGTTCTGCATATGACACATGCTCAATCTTCAGGGTTGCTATCTTGCGTGGGTCTCCATAGCTTTCGAGTTTTGGACCTGAAAGTGAGCAACGTAAATTGAGCTGAAACTCTTTAAAAGGTTTCTCCAACCCCTTCACGTAATACATTTGAAGCACGGCCCCTGGGAGCAATTGCAAATAAATGGGACCCCAATGACGAGACGACATGCGATTTTTCTTCTCAGGAATCCTCAGCATTAAGGGCCAGCCATGTCTCCTCTGGCTAAGGAACAAACCCTGAGGAACAAAAGACGAAAGACATCTTCCTACATCTGTATCCTCCAGTAAATCATTTCCCTCGATTTTCTCTTTCTCTTTACTTCCTTTCTCATAATTCTCCTCTGCTTTTAATTGTTCTAGTTTATGACAGATATAAGAGTAAGAGTTATGAAGGTGGTCCTGTGATGACTGATCTTCATCTTTGCTGCGAATAAAAAAGCGAGGCAAACTAGAGTATGGCTCTGAGTCTGAAGAGGAGCTTCCAGAATCTCTCTTCTTCGTGGTGTTCTCAAAAAATGGGCTAAAATGACCAACATCATCTTGGAATGCTGGAAAGACACTTGTAACCTCAGAAGACAACTGTGTAGATAAGATACCAGTCGATGTGCTGGGGTTACTCAGGAAGAAGTCAGGTTGTCCCAAAGAACCATAGTTGAAAGGAGATGGGCTGGTCGGAGTCTCCTTAACTGGAGTACACATTGGAGTGTTGCTAGGAACACATGAAATTCCATTGAGGCTAAATTGCAGATGAGGATATTCTTTAGTGCTAGATAATCTCCTCACCGTGTTTCCCAATGGAGGTAAAATCAGCTTTAAGCCATTGGGACGAGGAATTGAGCCAGAGTTTGATGTTGGAGAGTGCAGACTCTTCTGAGGTGAGGGATGTGGGGTGATGTCATCTTCAAATGTCACCCAGTTAGTTGGATGGTTCATAGAAGACATTGTATTTATCAATGTTTGAAAGAAGCCTTTTCAAAATACCATGTCTGGGTTCTGGAATCTTAGTCACTCCAACCATAGGGATTATCTGTATAGAAACGAAAGCAAAAACAGCCATGAGACATTTAAAATGTTTATCCAGCTGCTGGAATTATGTGCACCATGCTTAATACAACACGATGTATGGCTAAAGGAAAAGGAAAAGTCTCATAATGTGTTGTATTCTTGGCTACAAAGAACAACACAACTCCTTACAACTTATCCTAGCTCAAGAACAATCACTAAAAAACTTTATGGCCACTAACTGCTTTGATAATCATATTCTAGAAAGTCATCAAATACTAAAAAGACCCCTGCGTTTTTGTCCAAACCTTACAGCAAATGCAGCAGCCAGCCAATTGTGGCATTTTATAGCTAAATAAGTTATGAAAGCAATGTGTGTTAAAAACTCTCTGCTTTCTGTCATTTTTACATGTATTAAACGCTATTAAAGCAGAAACACCGAGTAGGGGCATGTCCAGGGATGTTTGTTACCATATAAGTGATGTAGTTCTAAACATAATATTTAAATAATATTCATGAAGGTAATTTTGTGCAAATAACTTCACAAACATGTTTTGTAAAGTCCATAGACCAACTCAAACTTCAAAAAGTATGTAATATTTAAAGAGCACACTAAATAACAAAAATATACAACCTGTCCTGCATACATGCATAGACATCAGAAAGTGTATGCATCCGTTACGTTTCTGCTAGAAGTTTTTTTGCATTGTTTTGTGTATTACCCAAAAATATTGCTGACATCCACGACTGCTGTGACTATCACACTCCCACTCCACCCTGATTAAAGTTGGTGGCTAAGTACACTCTACTTATACACTTATGGCAATCAGACTGAATAAAAACCTTTGTTTCTATGGTGTCTAAATTCCCTCAGTTTAAAACTGCAGTATACGAGTATTAAGGTAAACAAGCAAGTACTAATTTATGTTTCTACTATCTTACTAAGGCTTTAATTAAATAAAAGGTATTACAGTATCGCACAACTGACCTTCTGCAAACCACCGCTGGATACAATCATATAGCAAGATTCTATTAGCAGATTTATCTCACAACTGCTCTTTAAAGCTTTGGACTTGTTTGGTCTCTGGAAACACATCTGACATACAAATCTCTTTTAGCTGGGTAATAGCTAGGAAAGAAGAGGAAATGGGTCACACTTCATCCAACTCTGTATCTTTGACTTCCACATGTGACATGAACAGTTAAAATTAACCGGCTGATTCATCGGCTTGAGTTTTGTTTGACATTTTGTTTCATGTGTAAATGTGAACAATGTTATTTGCTTTAATATCAAGTGTTGGCTCAGTAAACTAGATTCATTTAAACATTCAAATTTAATTCAATATATCCCCTGGGTGGGAAAGGGGTAGAAATGTCACCTAACATAAAAAGTCCTGGGCTCAATCATCTCTTCACGGGTTTCCGCTCACAGTCAAAAAAACAAAACATGCAGCTAGATTAACTGAACACATTGATTTTTCCTATAGGTTCCTAACCCCAGACGTGCTTTGTAGTGCCAGTGCCAAGCCCAAATAAAAATGTAGAGTTGTGTTAGGAAGAAAATCAGCCATAACCCTATGCTAAAACAATAATGCAGAATTGCCCTGAATTGTCACGCATTATAAAAATGTCTACCACGTCAAGCCTCTCTTTGAATTTTAATTTAGTAATAATTTAACATTTCTATTCAACTTCAACTATACAAATTTTGTAGTGTACTTTAAACATACCCGAGTGTTGAAAACAATCATGTGCAATTACTTATTCAGTAAAATTACCTGCAGTGTCCAAGTGTGTCAAATAATATTGTAACATACAGAACAAAATTGTTTATCAACCACTAAATAATCACATTACTAGTTATACAACATAACTTTTGTTTGTCGATTCATTTTAACTACATCAACAGATCATTGTAACGCAACACAACCATAGCTTCTGTAGAATTTCTGGAGTGGGAAGAAAAAGGATTGGAGGTTACACGATGTTGGAAGGCTACAAAATGAATTCTCTGCATTCCTTTGAGACATTTAGCATGGATGCCAGGAAATTCCAGACAACAATCCTCCTACGTAAATTACTGTCACTCCAACCTCAAACATTACACACTGCACAGTCTGATGTATCTACGCTGTATGTACATGGTTGACCAATTTACATATTTTATTTAATTTTATACTGAATCTTATACCACCCCTGTAAATGTAATATATATTATTGCACAAAAGCCTGGCATCTCGCCATTGTCAGCCAAATGGTCTGCACAGTTTTTCCTTTATGTTTATTCCATCTCTGCTAATAGCATAATCTCATAAATCCCTTTTAGTTAGCGCTGTGGTTATTTGGAGGTGTACGTTACCTCACCACCTCAAGCCTGTGTATATAAATACCTGTAATTATTGACATGGCAAAAAAATTGCTTGCCCTAAGGAACACACAGGCGTCGCTTGCTGCCTAAAAATGGGGTTGTGGCCTTTGCATTGAGGTGAGTCGCCTCCCAGGGTCTTACTCAACTTTTCGAGCGCACACATGCCTGGGTCGTGTTTGACAATGTAAATTGGCTTGGTGATGAAGCCTACCGTTTGGAGCGTTCAGTTTTTAAGCGATTTTTGTAAGATTATAACAGTTGTTTAATTCGTGGGTTTTCCACCGGCCTCTCAATCTCCTGATATGGAAAGCGGGTAGGCCAGGCACGTTCAAATTAGTCAGTCGACTACTAATCAAGAGATGGCAGGTAATAGTGCATAGCATAGTGCTAAGCATACAACACTCATAGCACCAAGGATCAAGTTCAATTCCCAGAATGTTTGTGTTCTGTTTTAATTTATATTATACTGCTTAATAAACTTGCTTGTTTATGATTACTCTTACTATGATTGCATTATAGTCATCCTTTCCGCATCATAACAATAATTATCACTGTCTAAAATGTTAAACCATTATCTAAGCAACCGCAAAAACTCTTGTATAGTTGCCAAATGACAGCAATGGGCCTGCAGGACAGTAATGGTGACACTGAGTATGCTTAGTTTAGCTGAAAAAATGTGGAGCACCCACAAACATCAGTATATAAAATATGCAAAACATTACCATGGAAATGTACTGTGAATTACTACAACTTTTACATGTTTATTGTTACATATTAAGCTTTTGGATTATTGGAAAGCCAAGGACAAGAAACCGGTAGGGATATTGAGCATATTAAATATCAGCAAATTTAAGACACTAGTGGTGCCACTAGAACTGAGTCAAGAAAATCCATCCTTCAAGGTGACTGATATAACTAGCAAAAACGGGTCAGGTAGGGTTGTAACAATTATATTTGCAACGGTTTCTGCAGAAATAAAAAACAAATTACCAGTATTATGCATTATGTGTCCTGCCATATCAGTTGCTTATCCCATGAACATGGAATAGTCACAAGGAATTGAATAACATACTATATGGATAGGGCACTAAAAAAAACAATACATTTATTAGCTGCATATCACAGTGTCTCCTACAGCTGTGTCAGCAAAGTCCCTAACTAAACATACATTTAAAGAGAACTGCAAAAAATCTATATGTCCCAGGCTGCAATTTATGAGCAATTCCTGAACCTCAAATAAGGGCTTGAGGAGACACAAAGGGTGGATCTAAGAAGAGCAAATAGTAGAGTACAGACATAAACATTGTCTGAGCCCAATATCAAGTATGAATGCTGAAGTAGGCACCCTACATAATTACCGGTTTCATACATACAGTGTGGGATGAGTGGCGATATGGATAACTTGGGTAGATTGGGGGATGAAGGGATTGATCCATTAATCTAGCAATGCATTTATTCATATAGTTTCATGTTAGATCATTTTTGTAAAGCTAGATTTAAATATCGCTGATAGAAAAACTATTGGAATGCCAGTTAATTTATTATATATATTTTCTTATTCTGGAGCATCAACCCTATACATACCATTTATTATAGTTATTTAAGTCACAGACAAAAATGATGCAGACATCCTTTAGAAAATATTTTTTAGCATTTATACATTTGTTTATTTATTTAATACAAATATTCCCATTTCTGTTCCTATTGCATAGCTTTTTAGTTAAAATTTAAAATAGTAAACTGTCGACTCTACATCAAACCATCAACGAGATCACAGGGCCCAGATCTGTATAGTTTTCCACAGGGTGATCATCCTGCCACCATAAAACTTGCTTAGATTACATTTGGTCATTATAGTAAAGTCTTTTGTATAAAAAACATCCGTATACTACGTTTTTAACTAAACCCTACTATACAAATCGAGCTAAAACAAGCTGGTCAAAACACACCCTATGCTGGTTAGCTATAGCTTGTTAAAAAAAACTCTTGACCAGCATTTGGTTGTTTTTCCAAGAAGACCAGCTGGTCATGAGCTAAATTTTTAGCAGAGAGAAAAAAATATTCTACTGTATTGTTTTGTATCTGCTTGTGTTTTGTATTCATTTGTTCTTATATGTCATTATTTGTCATGACCCTGCTGAAAGTTTTGCTCAAAACCAGCTAGTCGTCTAGGAAAATGCTGGTCAAGAATTATTCAACAAGCCATAGCCAACCAGCATAGGATGTGTTTGAGCTGAATTATTTAACAGAGGGGTTAAACTAGAGAGGGTGAATTGTTGATATCTGGCAACCAATGACAGCAACAGCAATTGCGTAGTTAATCCTGCATCAACAGTAACAGACAACAAATGCAGTTTATCTACTGATATTACTGCAGGTCTGACCATAAAACTCATTTAATAGATTTTTTAAGAAGTATAATCACCACGCAGTACTTTCGCTGGCAAAAACGGCAGTTTCGGTGTTAAAAAAAGATCAAATTTCCGATTTGCAAACTGGCTTTTATACACAATATATATATTAATGACATCAGGTTTGTTTTATTCACATAGACACCATATTTCAACCATACAAACACGCTTACATGCGAATATTCCCGCAGTTCTGTTAAAGAAAAAAATCGTCCCACCCGAACTTCTTACCAACAAACAAACAAGTCTGAAGTTTCAGGTTGTTGTGTTCAATAAACGCTTCTTTTAAACGCTTGGTTTTCAGTATACTCACTCAGAATGAGACGTGTCCTACATCAGCTCATGATTGTAAATAAACGTTAACGGGTTTGTCCAAAATGGCAGAAATACAGCTGGATCTCTTACATTCTCCTGTCTGTCCTCCTGCTGCTGCTGCTCAACAGTAACTAAAAGACTGAATCACGTCTACCAGCCCAAACTGGAATAACTCCAGATAAACCACCACCAGGAGTCAAAGCCAGAAACTTCAACATCATACAACTCATACTCCAGATAACATTCAAACTTGTCAGTGTAATTTAAAAAGACTCACATCATTTAAAAAAGCTACATCACTTAGCAGCTTAGAAATGAGAACATATATATCATTGCAGACATTTGCTAAAATTAAAATATATGAAATTGCACCATTATTGGGAGATCGAGATTTTGGGGCACTTAATTTGACGTTTAAACACTGTAAGAAGACTTTTGAAGTACCACCAGGATCTTATCTTTTCCCTCAGAGACAATATTTGGTTGCTTGATCATGAAAGTAATTTGTAGGGTAGTTATAAATCTGAACAGTATTTGGTTATCTTTGTAAATTTGAACTGTTTATACTGTTGTATTATGGGAAGTGATTGGGATATTTTGAAATGCTGTCATTCTAGATGGGCGTCCAAAGCTGTTACACAAATTCTCCATGTTCCACAGAAAGTGTGAAATGTATATGTACATTCACATCTCCAGCAATAAAGTCATTTTATCTGTACATTTGTGGTCAAATGTCAATTATTTCTAGTATAAAACAAGCACAAATCAAAACTTCCATGCTTAACCTTAAAAATAAATAAATACAAAACTAGAGGGCCATTGCCACAAAATCAAAGTTCACGAGGAACGTTGTTCCATAAAGGTTTTCTTATTCCACCATCTTTAAGATCCACTTATAACCATCCAGGTCTGAGATCTCTTTAAAACATTGTTTACAAGGCATTAAATGCTCTCCCAGTCTAAATAACATATACATAATCTGCAAAAAAAGTATTTGCATCATAAAGACAATCAGTCACGGAACGACGAGTGGCATTGACCCGTGGGTGTCTTGGCTTTAGCAAGTGATATTGACACAGGGTTCGTTGTGATACACTAGTTTACTTTAACGTTGCCTACACCTATTCAGTTTCATACAGCCCACTTACTGTTTCAGATATTAGTCAACATGTCTACTGAATTAACTGAACACATATTGACAGTTTAATGTTTCACCACTAGATGTCACTGAAATCAACCTTGGAAGGAATGAACCCATGTTCAATACAATTGTCTTAGTGATTCAATATTGCTTTATTGCTTCATTTGTCACTAAACAGTAGATTATGGTTTTCTGTAAAATCAGAAACCGGTAACAAATATATTCCTGCTTGTTTACTATCTTTTTGCTTACTGCTATTTTATTTAAAGAAATGTGCTTAGTTATTTATTTTGAGGAAATTAAATCGACCACTAAATCTTCTGAACAATATTAACTGACGAAAGGCAAAATTTGTGAGGTTATAAAAAACAGCCAAAGCAAATGTAAATATCTGATTATAATCAACAACGAGATCTAGAAACATATATGAACACTTAAGAAAATGTTAATAACAGAAATGACTAGGCATTTTGTAATTCCATGTAAAATGGTTGGTTTTGTATTCAGCGACGCAGCAACTATTTCTTTCAAACTGAGTTAACTTGATTTATTCAGTTCTTGGGCACTTCCAATATTGTTTGTTCAGTTAGTACCTCCGTTTAATATAGTTGCTATTAAGTTGCTAGTCTGCCACTCGGCCATATTAAATCTAGTGTAAGTAGCATTTAAATTCAACAAACCGGCAAAAGATCTTGCGGAAATAAACATGACGGCAGAGCAGTTCCGCTTAAAACACCTCCAAGTGTCAGCACTCCAACATAAACAGCTAAAAAAAAGGACCAAGTCATTGAGTTGTCAGAACCCGCAAAGTAAAAGAAAGTCTCATGATAAACATCAAGCACTTTCCAAAGCCTTAAGTTTTAAGGCGCAGACTGTAAAATTACTTTTCTTACACAACCTTTGTGCAAAAAATTAAATTTTTAGCAGATGTTAGCCAAATGTTAAATATTCAATTAAGTAAAAATATATCTTAAGGCCAACATCAATATAAATTAATTAAAAGATAGAGATAGATAGATAGATACTTTATTAATCCCGAAGGAAATTGAGGATCACCTCCCTATGGCACAAAGCAGATACAATGCTAAAAACTAGTCAACAAACTAGCTTAAAGCAAAAACACAATTTGATCTCTATTTGACAATAATAATTAATGACAACATCACTGAGTGGTGTGGACATTTTATTGATTACTGTACATCTGTTCACTTGTCTTCTGGCTTGTTAAAGCAGTAAGTGAGACAGCACTTTCCGCAATAGTGCCTGTCAAAGTGGCTGGCCATGAACACACCAGCACCACACTCATCAGCTGGGCACTCACGACGAAGACGGTGAATCTTGCCGTTCTCATCAACCTTAAAAAAAAGACCAGCAGAAAAATTTAAGAACACACAGCAAACACATTCACGCATGAACATGGCATACCAAACCCAGTCTCACCTTGTAGTATTTGAGCACAGCGAGCTTGACCTTCTTTCTCTTGTGCTTGTTCTTCTTGGGGGTGGTGTAAGACTTCTTCTTTCTCTTCTTAGCACCACCACGCAGCCTCAGCACTAGGTGCAAAGTCGATTCCTGTAACCAGAGATTTGAGAAGTCATCACGGAAATTAAAATTAATAATGCATTGATTAATAATCACACAAAAGTTATAATAATATCACAAATGTTTGATCAGTGGTTGTACAGCAGTAAATCATTAGGAAGAATGCTAGGGAATCATTTTTAAGTTCATTTTTTAAGTTCAAGTTTTAATCATACGGAATTAAATAAGAGTAGTCTCCCATTTGATGTGCCACCATATTTAACTACAATTCCACAATTTCCCCCAGGGAACCACCCAAAGGGAGGAATAAAGTTCTATCTATCTTATATCTACAAACTGTATATACCTTTTGGATGTTGTAATCGGACAGGGTGCGTCCATCCTCAAGCTGCTTCCCAGCGAAGATCAACCTCTGCTGGTCAGGGGGGATTCCTGAAATAAATTAAAACGCTTGAACAAATTGATCTACATAATCAACAGCATTATCCAGGGTGTTTCTGTGTGCTCTATCTGCCCACTATGAAAGAAAAAACAATTCCATTCCAAACTCGAGATTCTAAGCACATCAATTACCTTCTTTGTCTTGGATCTTAGCCTTGACATTTTCAATAGTATCTGAAGGCTCAACCTGTAAAAGACAATTAATTAAAATTAAGATACTAATATTTAATATACTAAAACAAAACAAATGTTCACATTTTTTTATTATGAAATTACCAAATTCTAAACAAGTATTAATTGAAGAAATGATTCCATCACATTAAAATAGTTCACTTGATATAAACCACACTAGAAGCACTGTTTACACGTGCTATGATTGCAAGTATACAAACAGAACTTCAATCCTTCACAAATGAAATAAAAACATACAACTATAGAATAATAAATGTAAACATGAAATCTGAGTGTTTATACACTACTAATAAAAAAAGAAGTCTTGGTGCGCGCGTGCTGATACCAACCTCGAGGGTGATAGTCTTCCCCGTTAAGGTTTTCACAAAAATCTGCATTTTACCGTCCAACCCACCTGCACACAACCGGCATTTATTTACAAGCACGATTAAAGTTAAGTACGGATCTCTGTAAGCCTTATACAATCTAATTTTAAATCAAATTCAAGAGCCGAACTCACCACAAGCCCGTCGCTAATGGCGGATCATGAGAAGAGGGCTTACAGCGGGCGCAACGGGGTTTTATGCAGCCTACAACACGGGCTGGGTGTCCTGCATATGGCCTGATTTAAAACCTCTTCAAAAAGCTTTTTTCGGATGAATAAATTAAATTCAGAAATTTAAAGTAAATATAAATCAACACGGAACTTAATTATATACGTGATTACGGGTCACGTACTCGTGATACGGGTTTCTGTAAAACTACATTACCCATGAACGCACCTGTCGCCATGGAAACGTATTTTTCCAATGAAAAGTACGCGTTTTGTGATTCTTCATTAGTTAAGGCCCTATATTTTAAGGATTCTCTGACTATTAGGGACTTATATGGTCTTGGAGGCCCTAGCAATTTATTTATTTATTTATAGCAATGGTTTTGGAGCTACAACCCATGTTTTGGGACCCCCTATGTGGAAATAGGGGGGCATATTTTGGGGCCCTGACTTCCATAGAAGTAGTTTACCATGACTCCTTGACTTTCTAGGGACCTACAAATTGCCAAGCAAGCTACCTTATTTCATAACAGACGTTTTGTTGCTAATATGTGATTCTTACTTAATGTGTCTGAATCCGTCCTGTGGGGTGTGTCAAGGGTCAGTGGGCCAGAAACGTAAAAACCCAACACCGTAATGTTTCAAAATTATGTTCAATTTATCTACTACTAGATTACTACAATGACTATGCTTACGCTTACGGACGCAAGAGGCTTGTGCTTCTCAATACCCCGCTCCCCTGTTGTGAGCCACTTAGTACCCTTTATCATAGTGATGGCCTACAGCCTGTCTACTCACGAACACCTCTCATCTCCATCTGCCCAAATTCTAGCGTAATTTTTAAGTATTTTAGTTCTATAACTATTACATGTATCAATGTAGTTATTATAATTATACATACAGTACATACCTGTGTGTAAATATGAATACTGTTTGATTTAATATAATAAACACAGCATTTTTAATATACTCAAAACCTCCATACCTGTCTCCATCCCAATGTCTATCTCTCTCTCTCTCACTCACACAGACAGACACACACACAGACACACACACATACACACACACACACACTTTTTTGACTGTGCCTATCACGAATTGTGTGTGGCGGCACGGTGGCTGAGTGGTTAGCACGGTCGCCTCACAGCAAGGAGTCCCGGGTTCGATCCCCGGGTCGGGCTGGGGACTTTCTGTGTGGAGTTTGCATGTTCTCCCCGTGCCAGCGTGGGTTTCCTCCGGGTACTCCGGTTTCCTCCCACAATCCAAAAACATGCACTAGGTCGATCGGGAATGTGTAAATTGTCCAGTAGTCACACACATGATCCCTGTAGAAATACGGGGTTGGGGAAAGACCTGGCAACCTACCCCGTAAAATGTAATTGCCGTAATACTCTGGGATCGGTAACGGTCCACGGAGTGACCCAGGGTCGAGTTCGACTGTAAGGGTAAAATCATCATCATATATATATATAGTTTATATATAGTGACTCAAACTATCACTTCGAATTTGGTAGAATTAAGAATATATACTCTTTTTCTCCACTGTGCTTTTAATCATCTGCATTTAACCACCAGTGAACACACACTAAAGGGCAGTAGTGAGCACACACACTCTTGCTGTTGTTCAGGCGATTCAGAACCGCAAACCTTCCTGATCACAAGTCCAGGTCATAACCACCAGGTTCTCTAACAGACAAATGAAAGACAAAAGGAACAAACTGAGGAAAATAAACTTAAATATTAAAATGTGATAGATTTAGTGACACTAGTGTTTGTGGTTTCTTCTCTAAAGGCCCGATTCTCTGGTACGCCGCCGCTTCTGATTCGTACCAAAGGTCGCGATCGGAAAGGATCGTAAACCGTACAGCTGCAAAGATAAAAACAATAAATACAATAAAATAAAAGCCGGCGTGCAGCACGTTGTCCGCACCGGCGCATTATAGATTCTGTTCCATCCCTGGAGGAAGTTTTAATCTTCACTTCAGTGTAATCGACTTAAAAAGTCATTATGTGCTGTGGATGAGTCTAAGCAAATCTTACTGGAGGTCGTACTGAATAATTGTCGCGGCGGTGATGGGAAAATGCACTTAATTCCCTGAACACTTTGTCAGGAAGATTTTGTAATCACAAAGCTATTGATGTAATATAGTTTAACACAAATGTGCAATAAGTGCGACCCTGATTAATAGTGCGGGCCCTCGGGAGAGTCGTGTTTTAGTCCATTAGCTAATGTGCGAACGAGAGCGAATGTTTAGCTTAGAGAACCGCAAAGAACCGGGAAAGTTTCTGATCAGAAGGGTTCTGCTGTGAGTTTGACAGAACGAGGTAACAAAAAAACGTGTGCGTGTTGTGATGTCACTAGGTTTTTGGAACACAGTCCATACCTGCCTCCCCGAGTGACTGGTGTCCTCACAGATCTACTCTGATCTTCACACGGTGTTGCTCTAAACAACAGAGTTGCACATCATCGGGGCTCTCGTGGATCCTGTAGCGAAGCCTCGGGCACAAATGTCTGCCAAATGGTGAAATCGTTCCAGCTGGGAGCCGAGTGTAAAGTTTCGACTCTTTTGAAAGTCTGGAGTATTTGTTTGTGGAGGGAAGGAAGGAAGGAAGGAAGGAAGTAGAGATGGCTGGTTGGATGGATGGATAAGTGGGTGGATGTATGAAGCGATGGATTTATGGATGCTTAGCGCACGGATGGGTGGGTGTATACCTATACAGTATACGGGTAGATGCTTGGATGGATGGATGGAAGGTTGGCTAGATAGATGGCTGAATGGACGTCTAGATGGATGGATGGATATCTGAGTGGATGGATAGAAAGAAGAAAGGATGGATGATTGGATGAATGGATGGATGGTTGGATGGATGGATGGATGGATGAGAGGATGGATGGATAGTTTGATGGTTGGATGATTGGATGGATGATTGGATGGATGATTGGATGAGAGGATGATTGGATGGATAGGTGGAAGGTTGGCTTGATGGATGATTGGATGGATGATTTGATGGATGATTGGATGAGAGGATGATTGGATGGATGATTGGATGAGAGGATGATTGGATGGATGGATGGATAGTTTGATGGATGGATAATTGGATGGATGATTGAACGAATGATTGGATGGATGGATGATTGGATGGATGATTGGATGGATGAGAGGATGAGAGGATGGATGGATAGTTTGATGGATGGATGATTGAATTGATGATTGGATGGATGGATAGTTTGATGGATGGATGGATGATTGGATGGATGGATAGTTTGATGGATGGATGATTGGATGGATGGATAGTTTGATGGTTGGATGATTGGATGGATGGATGATTGAATGGATGATTGGATGGATGGTTGTATTGAAACATAATTAGTGAAACATGCTATACTTTAATATTATAAACAAACTTTATTGTAAATAACTACATGTTGGTGTTGGAGTGATTACTGGAGGTGAATTAATATTAAATAATTAATATTTAAAAATGAAAACAAACATAATTTAATACCAGGATCTGGAGAAACATGATTTCCTGTCAGCACATTCAGTGGCGCTTTTATCCAGCGAATCATTTGGTCCCGTTTTGAAGTGACGGTGTTGCCGCGAGGCTCTGGAACCGTTCGTTTGTTCAGGAGTCAGCAGTGGAGATCACGTGTGCACCCCTGGTGTTGGTGTGGGGGTGGGTGGGGGTGGTGTATGAGGGTTAGATGTTGAGGTTAGGCAGATGCCTGCTGAATGTTAACGAGTCTCTCAGTGCTTCCGACGGCCTTGTGACTCATCCGGATTGTAAAGGTGGCGGCGGCGGCGGTACGATGCAGCTCGGATGCGGCCGCCGTGCCCTGCATGCTGATGACGGGACGGCCCTCCGTGAGCGGGGCCGGCGTCGCGGTGGAGAATGGCGCTGATTTCTGTCAATGGGGAACAGCAGGGGCTGCAACGCTCCCAGTGAAGGGAGGTTAAAAGGAAGCGAGGAGGAGGATGGAGGAGGTGAGGAGGAGGATGGAGGAGGCGAGGAGGAGGATGGAGGAGGTGAAGAGAAGGATGGAGGAGGCGAGAAGGAGGATGGAGGAAGCTGTGAATGATTTTTAAAAAACGATGGACGTTGTCCTGGAAGTTTATTCCAGCAGGATCTGCATTGAAATTTATATTTAAATATGATATTATTCATGTATTTCTGCTCCACAGGGGGCGCTCTGCTGCGCCGAAGACACATTCGTTCAGGGATCATGTTCTAGAGGGCACCCGGTGCAGCAATGAAAGGCTTAGGTGCCGCTCACAGCCGTCACCTGTCTGACTCCTGCATGCCCGTGGCGGGTCCCCAGGAGCCGATATGCCCCCTGACCCCGGATCCTCACGCCACGTACCTGCTCGGCTCATCCATCGGCCATTACGGCACCCTGGACCCCCACATGCACCACTTTCCACCCACCAGTCCCATGGGCCTGCAGTCCGACTGCCTCGTACCGCTCAACAACCAGCTGAGCAGTGGCGGCACCTTCCCTCGCTTCCAGTTCCCCGCCGCCGCCCAGCAGAACGACTACACACAGGTATACCAGTACAAAAATGGGACGTTTCTTATATTATCATTCTAACGTATCACCGGATTTTACGGACCATTAGGTGCAATATTAACGGTATATTTTCATACATAAAGCAGCACCGAATGATTCAGTTATAACAGGTTATAACAGTTTCAGATGCTCGTGGATAAAAACGAAACGCGACTTTTATTATAAAGAGCAAAAACGAGAGATAAAAGAGAAACCGGGGAACAGA
>JAOUQU010000025.1:241331-255654 GCA_028566735.1 Ammoglanis amapaensis
AGGAAACCGGAGTGCCCGGAGGAAACCCACGCTGACACGGGGAGAACATGCAAACTTCCGCACAGAAAGTCCCCAGCTCGACCCGGGGATCGAACCCGGGACTTCTCGCTGTGAGGCGACAGTGCAGAACCACTCAGCCACCGTGCCGCCTAATATTCCCCTTATAATATTGTATAAAAGCCATAACTTTATAGAACGATATCTTTGGGAAGTGATAATATATGAGATTACATCAACACCTCTCGGTCCAATAATTACCTGACATGCAGATGTGTAAATAAACTTTTGTAATATAAAAAGTAAACACACTATCATGCATGGTTAAGGGAGGAACTAAGGAACAGCGGTGCATCTTAATGATGGTGGACGATTACTGTGCAAGTTTTCTGTCCGCGTAGGGTACGTCTGTTTCCTCCTACAGTCCAAAAACATGTGAGTAAGGCAAAATAACGAGAATTATCCATGACTGCGTTTGATGTGACTTGTGTATCCTTTGAAACGTGTGTGATGAATGACCTGTTTCCTGTCATGGATCTGACCTAGAGTTTAACATGGTGTTAAAATGCTCAATAAATAAATAAATAAGATTTTCTCGCTGTTTCTCTTTTAAACTTGCGTTTTCGCTGTAGGGGTGTGACGAATGGCAAACCCGCTGACTGTTTCATTGTTTCCTATGTACACTTGTCCACAGAGGCACTGTTGCCTTACAGCACAAGGTCATGGGTTTGATCCCAGGTCCTCTCTGTGTAGAATTTACACGTGTGCCAAGTGCGCCAGTGTCCTCACAATCTAGAAACATGCAAAGCCACATAAGTGACACATAAGCCACATTCTCCCACCTGAGGTGTGGTTCTCTGTCGTTTCTCCATAGTGACCGCAGGCCTTTTGTATGTTCCTTTATTATTTATGTCCTGTACTGTCAGCTGAGGTGGACAATTATGCCTTGGAAGGTTTGTGATTGTGCCACATTCCTTCTATTCTCAGACTATAGCTTGAACAGTGCTATATAAGATGTTCGGAATTTGAGATATTTGTTTTTAGTTTTAATATCCTAACCCCATTTTACACTTCTCCCTCCTGTCTGATGTGGTTGATACTTTTTGATCACTAATGTTCTTTAGCAAACCTCTGAAGCCTTCACGGAACCGATCTAGTTATTGCACATTGTTGGACTCTTTCTGAAGCTTATCTAGTTTATCCCGGTTACACTGGATTTAAGTTGGTGGTGGGGGTTCAGTGTATTTTTAATCTGTTTATTTAGTCAATACTAGGCATTAGATAAGATGAGTGATGTAGGGTGCAAAAAGAGATTGCTTAAATAATGAATAAAAAAGAAGGGGAAATGATGTCAATGTAAATGTTTACGTAAGTAAAGAAAGGCAAAACTATCTTGGTGGATTCATCGGGCTTACCTTAGGCTGTGTCTCGGCCACCTCCACCACTTGGTTGCGGTTTATCATGCCCTTAATGAATGCCTCCATGTGCCCGTTGAACTTCATGAAGATTACATAGGCGGCGTAGGCCAATAACAGGCTCATGCTCTCCCAGCAGCTAATGAAGTTGTCCAGGAAGAAGACGATGAGCATGATGAGGTCCAGGATGTAAAACGAGACGTCACGGAAGAGCGGCCACCATGTCAGGTTGAGAATCTCACGAGAGAACACGGCGCACATTCCAATCACGAACAAAATGTTGAACACGGCCGAGCCCACGATGGTGCCGATACCGACGTTGCTGTGTGAGATGAAGACGCCGATAACAGAGGTGAAGAGTTCAGGTGCAGAACCTCCGGCCGCCATGAAGGTGGCACCTGCTACGTCGTCCGAGATGGCCAGCTTCTCTGTGATGACGGTCAGCGCAGGAACGAAAAACTCGTCGCACACTATGGCCAGTGCGATGAACATGTACAGCATGCCGAGCATGTGCAGGATGACTGCGCCCTTGCGTCTTTCCTCCAAAGAGAACAAGTCCTTTGGGTACTCACCCTGAATCTCAATGCCACCCTCCGATTCATTGCCATTACTAGCTGAGAGTAATGTCCTGTGGGGGGCGGCAGGGATGCGATTCAGTTCTTGCGATGCAGATGAGGCCCATGAAAAAGTAAAGGAGGCACCAAGGGAGAAGAAAGACACTGAGCTTATTGCCAAAAGGCCAAGTATGAGCGCGAATATCCGCACCGGACGAAGCTTCCTTTGGATGACATAGTGCGATTGTGGACCCATGTTGAAGCACTCGGCTAAAACAGTTTAGCACACCAAATACATACCACTGTGCAGAAAATGCAGATCTTTTTCAGCAGTCCAGTGGCTTCCTCATCGTAATCTAAAATAAATAAAACAAAAAGTAATGGTCATAAGAATTCACAAATCCCTACACCAACCCAGGATGCAAAACCCAGTATCCAATATTTTCTTCTATCAAGATTGAGCTGCTTAGACTTACTTAGACAAATACTCAATTGGACAAAATAAATGTAGTGTGCTTGACATAAATCAGTACACCCCAACAGATGTGTCCTTTCTAAACCAACATCGTCTATAGACTAACTGATCAAAAAACTTCCACAAACTTGACCCACTGATTGCAAACAGGGTTGGTTAAATTGCACACACACAAAATGTCTATTTTTTTTTAACAAATTCATTCAAGACTAAGCTGAAGCCTATTCCTCAATAAAATTCAAAGTTAAGACTACAAATTTCTACTTAACTAGAATTCAAGCACAGATGAGGACATTACTTAACAAAAAAGACCTGTCTCATTTTTAGTCAGCAGTGACACAACACGGAAGAAAAATGGCACAATCATTTCTCATCATCAAAATCATTTCTTTTCACAAAAAGGGGAAAATTTCTTTTACTTATCAGTGATAAACAATTTTTAAAAAGTCTGCTGAAGAGATGCTGCTGCCTCTTGCAACCAAATGCATGCTGACTATGCAAGAGTAAGAGAAACAAAAAAACTAAAATAAAATCTCTTGTTAAAATCTTGTATAAAAAAGTGTATGTGCTTGTCTTTTGTTTGTGTAGGACGTGCTTTATTGTAATAGGTGTTTGGCAGATTTCACAAGTGCTGGTAAATTGTATGTATGACTTCAGTACAATCAGTATTGTATTCTTCTTGTTGTACATGTGTATTGATGGTTTTTCTCTAGTAAGGACATTTTTGAATCTGCCATAGACATAACTACTCATGTTTGAGAATGAGAACAGATGAATGATAGCAAAGCTGAGACTTAAACTCAAGAGCATGTGATCAAAACAGTGTTTTATCAATTTGTCAGCCAAGTGCCCTGTAGTCATAAATTTTAATCAGACTTTTAATCTAATCTAAAGCTAGTGGATTCATAGAGCAGATATAAGACCATCAATCTTCACATGATTTTAATTTGACGACTTCCCTAGAGCAGGAACACTGGAGAGTAATGTATAAGTTTAAAACAAAAAACAATGGTAAACTTAAATTCTTTTTATTTGGGGTAGTAAATTAGTTTGGTATATAATTTGTTCCTCTTTTTATTAATAATTTTCATTGGTTCATCTTTCGTTTGCCCTAATCCGGAGTCTTGGCACTTTTTAAAGAGAACTAACCCATCCATTCCTTCACAGTTTGAAGCAGCCGTATGCATTTTCTCACATTCATTAGACAAGTACAATGTGGACTAGCTCCGAGTACAGAGAGATACACCCTAAAAAGTTCAATCTTTCACCACCAATTACCAGGAGACTCTATCTTGCTTCAGCAACTCACTATGAACATCTGGCAAAACACTGTTCATGCTGCCACTCTGCCCAGCCAACAGTCAGAGCTGAGATTTATTATGATGTATCTAAAAACAAACTACGTGGGATCGTCATTTTTAACGCCGCACCACTTGAGCAGCCATATTGTTTCTTCAGACCAGTTCACAAACTTAATCTAAAACAATGTTTACAAAACATTAAGTTTACTCGATTATTATTGATTAAGGAATTAAATATAATTGATTCAGACAGGAGTGGCCAATTCATCATTAATAATGCATGAGTGCTCACCAGTGGGCTCTTTAGCAGCACAACAATTTAAGGCTGTCGCACATGTGCTATCATCCGAAGCCCAGACTGACAAGATTAACTGTGACTTGGAGGTAAACGATCTAAAGAGTCTTTCACTCCCGCCTTGACTAATGTTTCTACTGTGTAGTCGAGGATGAATGTTTGGTTCATAGAAGAAAACAAAATAAACTTTAATTTCAAGACAAATTTTAAGCCCATAATAATAATAATAATAATAATAGATGCCTTGGCTGACAGAGAATTGTAAATTGAGAACTGAATTATAAATGTCACTTTCTTTAAAGAGTGATAGAATGACAACCTGGAATACATACAATAAAAGCATTGTTTAATTGTTTAAACTAAGCACCAATGTTTGAATTTTAGGATCAAATGTTTTGTATGTTTTATATAACAAATGGATAAACAAAAATCCAGACTGTCCAATCCAAAAGCCAAGGTTGTGAGGAATCGTATTCCTCACACTCAGTCTGGGTGCCTCTGACCCCGCCTCCTTCTCCCTACGGACACTCCCATCCTGATGGCGTACACCTGCAGCTCGTGTCGGACTAATTCTGTGTATTATTTAAGCTTGTGTTTTTCTCATGTCTGTGCTGGTTCATTGTTTTGTTTCTGGGTCTTTGTTCGGTTCTGTTTGGTTTCTTGTCATCTTTGTTTTGTGTTTAGTTATTAAATTAAGTTAATTTAAATTCTCTTGAGTCCGGCTGCTGGTGTAAGGGTGTGGCATTTTAAGAGTCTCTAAAAACCAACAATTTCCTAACACATCTTTTATTAAGAAAAAAACAAATCAACAAAAAAAGAAACAAACTATTGCATGGAAACTTTTAACAAACTTTGCCATTGTGTAATAGAGGTTTTTAGTATTCGATAAGTAATTAGATACAGTATAATAAACAACTTGCTGAACAAAACACATTAACGTTGAATCTGTTGAGGGGATACAATTAAACCATGTAGGTAAATTTATGACTTTAACTGTATGAGGGTAAGCACCATTGGCACAAATATTTATAATTCAATTTTGGACACATATTCTTCCTTTTTGGTGAAATCCTTTCCTGTAAAATCCAACATTATTTCAGTCAGGTCTCAATCCACACACAGTGTAATGCTATAGCTTCATGGATTCAAAGTCCATGTGCTTGGCAGTCCTGTCTGCAAATCCCTATAATCTTTTTTGTTGAATTTAACAAAAGTATTGGATAATAAATGTGTGCATTCTAAAACATTCATAGTAGAATTCAATGTGATTCATGTCTCTTAAAGCGTATGATTTTCACTGTATAGTGTTTGCAGTTGGTACCAGAAGAAATGTATAAAACCAATTAAATTTCTTAATTAACTTATTACATTGGTTGGAAGTTGATGTACTGTACATAGAAACATACCAAGACACAGTGCACATCCAGGTCTTTTATAGCACCATTTTCTCAATTCTCTTTATTTGATACATAGTAAAATAAGTAGACAAAGAAGGATTGGCTTTGCATTTTGATAGGAATTCCAAAGTACATTTGGTAGAGATAAGATTCCTTTCTCCTGAGGTCAGTGTCTTTCTCTCTTAGTGCCCCACTGACACAGGCAATACATACTTACTAAATTCTCCTCTCAGAAGTTCCATAACAAAACCTCACACTGTGTTGTCCTCGCACATGCACCCTGGTATAACCTTTTTTATAGAATGCATTTTAATGATACAGATATGTTAAATATATGGTTGCTCAGCTCCATTGTTCCATCTGAGTTGGCATATGGTAGAAAGGTAAATCTCTAACCAGCACTTGCTTTAAACACTGCCAATAGTGTCAAATAAGGACTTGTCAGGATGCAAACATGACCATGAATTTTCTCAATTAAGATGTTTAAGCTTTCTCAACTGGCATCAGTGACAAACTTGCACAAACACCAAATTCAATTATTTGAGTTAGGTGTTGTTGTCTAAAGTGCATGGTCATGTATCTTATTTTTTTGGTTACAATAAAATCTAATATATAAATTAATGAATAATACAAATAAAATGGCTGGGGATTCCAATATTTGGCAATAAAATGCTTGAGTACACTAATGATTAACGTGAATATTTATTAATAAAATTATTTACCAATTAAAATGGTATATGTTCATCGATTTCAACTGCCATGTGGTTCATCATTTGATGCTTACTTTTTAACATGATGATTAGATCTCAGATTGCAGGATAGCAATACAACTGATTTGTAGTCATCAGTGAAATTTTTTATAACTATTCATTAAAGCCACAGTTTTTTTTTTTACCTCGTTCCACTGTTAGTTCAGTGTGATTACTAAGAAGAACTCCAGAAGTTAATTCAGTATAAGTAAACCGTTTAAACAGATACAATATATGTCTGTGGTTAACTGACAACACAGTTTCTGGCAGTTGCTCTTTCTACTTTTACTTGTCAGTTTGTATACGGTGCTTGATGACTACTAGGATCAATACAGAATGAGCAACAAATCTGAACTAATGAACCTTTCTATCATAATCTAGATCTTATGGTCCCAATAAATCTAATCTGAGTCATAATTTCTGCATATTTACTTTCACACAATGCCATTGTAAACGTCAATAAAAATTTAATTTCTTTATTATCAATCCTGAGCATGAGGTTTGAAATGATTGTAGGGGTGATGGATTTAAAAAAATCTCTCGTGTATCTGGCTATTACAGCCTACACAAACTCATTAACTACTGTCAAATTGTTTTACTACTTCCATCCTATCAGTCTGATAAGGCTTAAACATCTGCCAAGCAGCACCTACAGTATCACAATATGACCCTAACACTCTAAAATACTCTTCCTATCTAAAGTTATGTTTTAAAATATATATCTTACAATAAAAAAATCTCAATTTATGTTTATAAATCCTGCTGTACACTTCTCTGCAGATGTGTTCCATGTGACATCATAATTAGCACAACATTTACTGTCTTAGATTACTTACACATACACCAGAAAAAACCCTGAAAATGAGAAGTCAACATTTTGTTTACAGTCTGAAAGTACATTCAAAGAAACATTTTGTGAAATTAACGTTCTCTCTTTTTTTTTCTATGTAAGTCTATACTTATTATTGTATAATCGATACGTATATATACATGCATAATCCATCCTTTGTAAGTAAAAAAAATTAGATTTATGGGAGAGTATGGTGATGGTTGAGCCAGTGCACAAGGTTTGGAGAAGAAAGGAAGAGAAGAAATAACAGGAAGCATGCTCTACTCCTCTCATGTAAACGTGTCTGGGTTACTGGCCATCCGGTATAAATAAACAGACCGTTCAAGAGAAGTCTGGAGCAGGATTAGATTTTTTTTTCTCTCATAAATGAAAGAAAAAAGAGATTTCCAACATGAACACCTGCATTTCAGCTGCCAAGCCTACTTCACTGCCATGACGACCATCACGGCTTTATGTAAATAGTTTATAAGAAAAAAAGGATGCAAGGAGGCCATCTAATAGAAGAAAGACAAATCTGAAGACATGCTAAAAAGGAAAATACACACCATTAACCATCATTGGGACAGAGCGGTCCAAATACAATGGTCGTAATTTGGTCATCACCTAGTCTTTTTGTTCTGTTTCAGAATGAAATCATTAGTCATGATGTATTACAAAATGTATTGTAATATTTAAAATGGTTTAAAAACAGTGTAGCCTAGTGGGTAGAGCGTTCGGCAGGGTTGGTCCTTAACCCTGTCTGCTCATTGTAAATCGCTTTGGATAAAAGCATAAGCGGCTAAATGTAATGTAATGTAAAAAGAGCTATGGAATGCATAATGGTTTACATGATTTTAAAATGGAATCTTCAAAAAAAGCCATGATCAACATGTCACAATGCAATCTCCTGACTAAGCTGTGTGTTATAGCATGAAGTGCATGGGATCAAGATTACAAAATTACCTGTCACAGTTAGCACTGACTACAAATTAGATATATGCCCCTGGATATTGTGTTGGTTTCCAGATGCATTACAGTCCATGCTGTAGACTTCAGTTCCATTCTGTTTAACTGATAAATTTACCAGTCAAAAAAATTCAATTATTCATTAAATAATGTACATAATTAAATAATACAATCAATGGAAGCTACTATACACAGCACAGCTATTTCAGTAGCACTAGCTCAAAGGTGAATGTCCTGCTTTGAGGGGTTGATATCTTGGTAACCAAGATGTCTTTTTTGTGCATCATTTTTTGTTTTTGAATACTGTTTTGGTTACAGAACTGGGCTTGTGTTTGAAAAGTTGCTGGTTCAATCCTGAAAGTCAACAAGACACGACTGAGGTACCATGGATCAAAGCACCTAACCCTTTAACTGCTAAATACGGCAATTCATATTTCATCCACTATGTAAATAAAACATATTAAATCAAGAATTAATTTCTGCATTAACAGACAATCTCATAATACATGACAAACTGTTCATATATAAAAAGATAGATAGCTACACAGACAGAGATAAAAGAGTAAAACATGATGCAGTTTAAATTTACAACAATTACACAGCATATTTTTCAGTCATTCATGAGCTAAAGCATCACAGGCATGACATACTAAATTTGTTAAGATTCATAAAATTTGACAAATAAAAACATTTTACATTTTTATGGTTTGTTTTTCTGAATATGTTCAATTGCATATACACTAGAAGAGGAATTGATAATATTTAAACATTTTCTTAATTTACAAGCAGTTTGGAATTTGAGTTTTAGGAGCATTTAAAATTCATCTTCTTAATATAGAATTCTTAAAAAAGTTAAGATTATATAATGATGAGTTTCCAACTACACATGAGTCACTATAGACGGAAAAACATGCTGCTGCTAATAACACATCAGCATGAAGGGATAAGAAATTGAGGATGTAGGATGTAACATTTCACCATATGAAAATAGAAAGTAAAAAGGAAGTAAAAAGAAAGTAAAAAGGAAGTATAAAAAATGTATATAATATGTGGAATACAGAAGTGATAACAGTAACACAGAGAAATTATTTAATATTATTGAGATTAAATAATTAATGAGGCATAAGTAGATGATTAATTAAAGTGGACTCCTTAATACTCAAAAACAAATGTCAAATTGGCAAAGAAAAAGAAACAAATCACAAAGACCACAGGCACACAATTGCAAGATTAAAGAATATTAAAATGTGCTAGATTAGTGAAATTAAAATGTAAAATTACATTTTTTTTCAACAGAAATTTAAACAGAAACCTTCTGTAGGCTATTTTTAAAACAATTCCAACAACAGTTAGAACAGTAATATCAGTATATAGATGAATGCCAGATGAATGCCAGTCTGCACAAGTGAAAACAGACAGGTCGTAAAAAAGGTCACATAACCTCAGGTCTAGTGGATAATGTTTCACCTGCATGTGGTGGAATAAATCCTAACCAGTGTAGATGGTTACCCAAGGACCAAGTAAACAGAAAGAAATATGTAATAGCAAAAACAGAATCTCTCATGAACGTTCTCAAGCCCAGATGCTGATGAACAAGAACAGATGCTTTAAAAGATGCTTGAAAACACATTTAAACACTGACGGTGCTTATTCAGACACCCTGTCAGGGTCAATGGGTCATAAATAATGAAGTGGTTTGAGATTTGTGAATGGCTTTAATACACACACCCTCTAAAACAGATGTGTATGGGTAAAAGGAGCACTTTATTACAGTAAAGTATAATTTATCATTTATTGTAGTTATTGTATGTATTATATATTCTGCATTTAGCAGACACTTATGTTGAGTTACAGTATAGTACTGTGTTGGGCACCTGTGACTTTTTGATTCTAGTCCAGGATCTGAACAACGAGATGACAACTATCCCAACTCATTTATATTTTCAGAATTTAGCAGAATCTTTACTTATAATACTGTGACAGTATCTTGAGTTACTACTGTATGTCAATGCAATTTGAGGCTAAGGACCTTGCTCAAAGCCCCAACAGTGGCAATAAAGTAATGATGTGGTTTAAACTTTAAACATTGGTGAGATTTTTCACATTAACTTAAGTTATAATTAAGGGTTAAGTATGGAAACCAAATACTTAATCTTTAATTGATATTCAAGTTGATGTGAAAGGTGTAATTTGTTAAGCTGGGCTATCTGTATGGTTCTTTAGTTGAGATTCTGAAAGAACAAACTTTCAAGTGCCAAACTTTACACTAAATGCAGAACAAGATCATAGCCCTGTGTTGTGTATGCACTTATATTAATTAATTTAGGTTTAAAAAGTATACTAACTTTATAACTAGTATAACTTTAATGCTATGACAAATGCTTGTATCTCAACCTAAAGAACTTGAGTTTTACTGTATCCAACAGGGGTGTACTTGATTTGTCTTAATCACAAATCTTGGACAAATCTCCTACAATTACACTATGAATGGTGCTCCTAAGACGAGTGGGTGTGGAATGATTAGAAATAATGTGTATAAAATGTCTGCTGCATATTATCTAGTCCTAATGTTTACTGAGAGTGGAATTCAAAGATATCATCAGTAAATATACTGGGAGAGAACGACATGCACTTGGACTTAGCCAGATTGTCCACACCCAACACTCCACCCTTGGCTTTTTCTCCATGATTTTAAAGCTTTTCTTCTGGTTTGTCAGGATTCCCAGATCAACTGTACAGTTAAAGCTAATATAGTCAGATGCAGAACCTTGGGTTAGTTATTTTAATAATCAGACTCAAATGCATCTATTAAACAATATTGTTTGTTAAATATATTTATTGTGATTTTTAACATGTTTTACACTTTGGTTACATTCATGACAGGAAACGGTAATTAATTACACAAGTTTCATCTGTACATAAGTTTACGTCAAAAACAGGACAATTATCATAGATTTTCCACTCTTATACAACTCTTGTATGCTCTGTGGACTGCTACAGATTCAAAGAGTTCCTTAGCAAGTGTTTTTACGGAGTAGGTTCACATCTCTAATCAACAAAGTGCATGTTTTTAAACTGTGGGAAGAAACTGGATACCTGGAGAAACACCAGGAGAACATACAAACAGCATAGAAAGCCCCCGGGCTGACCCGGGAAGCCACTGTGCCACCTACTGTCATGAATAATCATGGATAACAATAATAATCAAATTACATTTGCATATGTTTGGACTGTGGAATGCATATGCATATTGTGCGACCACCATCACCTTAAATTTCCCCCCGCCTAAAAGCACAAAATTATCATACTAAACTTTTAAATCCTCTCAGGTGCTACAGCAGATCACAAGCTGTATTATTGATTTAGCATTATTGTTGTATAAGTTGCTCATCTAATCCACAATTAGCCATGTATGATGGCACAAACCTGGAAAGAAATACTTTATTTTGTATTATTAAATACTGTAGACGGTTAGCAACAAGTATCGTTAAAACACCTAAACTCAATTATTAACATGTCCACATATTTTTGAATAATTATTTCATCCCCATGTACCTTTGATTACCTCATGCTTGATTGCAATAGCCAGAGTCTAGACATCTCATATGCACACTGTCTATGAATCATCTGATTAATAACAATTTTCTTCTAGTTCTTGGCATAACAGACAATGTCAAGTTGGTTCCTGCTTAATGTGAGATGGGTATGGAGGTAGCAGTGACTGTCTCCCTCCATAAGCACAAAACAAGACAAAGAGGATGATTCACCCACACTGTGTGTGATGAAGGTTGATGACCCCAATTTCTGAAAAGGAGAAAAAAGGAACAGTCTTATCGACGTCATCCGCTTAGTTAATGGGCAGATGTCCTTGTCCTGACAATAGTAAATCAAGTCTACTATGAGGAGATTGGAGAGGACATAAGGATAGTGTTTGTTGTGTGTGTGTAAGGGGGTTACTGGGAATGAACCTATGTTGGTGGGATATATAAATACGTTTTTGTTGCTGCACTATATTGATGTATCTTTTCAACATGTGTGTGGATTATTCTATTCTAAAGATTGTAGGGAATGGTCTTGGAAAATGTCTATTGAAATTATCCAAAGACAATTTGGATCAGGCAATGGCTCACATTTAAACTTCTTATACAAAATAACTGATTATTAGGGTTTGGGTTATGTGCCACTCATGTTTCACTACAAAAATGTTAAACTTGTAAAAGAAATAGCATTTATTTAGCACGAACTGCTTTATAATAGTTGGGACCCTGGTCTAGCTCCACCTCAAACACTGAGTGCATGTCAGGAATTTCTTGGAACCGTCTTGAGTCAATCAAGGGTACATGTTTTCGATGAGTTCCATGAAAAAAATTCTAAATGGTATTGGTGCCTTTTGAAAATATTATATATTGTGATGTAATATAGAGCGATTAAAGATTAGCTTTGTTGATTATAGAATTAATGAAACATAAAACTAGTAAACAGCATCTGTTTTTGCTTTTAAGGAGCCTATTACTGCTTAAGCCTTTATATCATGTCCAATGCTTTCAGTAAACTTCTGACCATCATTCAAATCAAAGATGTAAACAAATTGAAGCTTTGAGGATTAAAAAAAATCTTCCTTTAGCACTATAAAGAGCTGAACCATAGTTTTATCCATCATTATCTTCTTCCTTGTTTTGTCCCAACGGAGAACATAGAAGGAACCTAAGCTTTGATACAGATAAACAGATATTACATGCACTTCATGCTAATTACAGTTTCTTCCTGTCTTACCGTCTAGACGGGTCCTGCAGCTCACTGAGTTTTGGTCCCTCTGGACTGATCGTCCTGGTGGATGCAGAACCCTGAGAAAAATAATGTTCCTGAGAGCATTGTCAGGCTATTCAATAAGCTTAAACATGCTTTAATTGTAAGACGTATCGTACATACATACATATATATATATATATATATATATATATATATTATATTTGGAGTGCACATATGTATCATTATTCTCAGATTTTCACAATATTAGCCAGAACTGCCATGTTAACTTCACAATCGTTGTAACAGCTCCTCTGACATTCCCCAAAAGCAGGTAATACAAGCCTGGGGTAAAGGGTGACCTAGTCGGCTTTGAGCTTTTACAATGGCAGATAACATGTCATGGGCTGAAGCCCATTTCTCTAATCCAAACTAAACATTTTACTTACCAGATCACATTTGAAGGCCCAATTGTTTAAGTGTTTTTTTCTACCAAGCAATGTAGAGAATATGTGAGCAATATCCTATAATCAGATTGTAAACATAGTGGAAGCAGGGTGTACTGGAATTAGGAAGACCATACAGAATCACACAGGTAATCATAATGTGAAGTAAAGCTAGTCCTATTATTTTAGTTTTAATTACTTTACTTTTTTTTGCACGTTTAACAGTCCCGGTCTGTTTCAGCCTGACTGTTCCACACAAATCTCATTTAATCCAGTCTCGAAGGAACTCAATTTATCTTGACATCTTATCTTATCAATCCATCTTGACATGCTGCTTCCAGAAATGTTAAATAACAGACTTCAGGGTGCCAGAAGAGGCCAGTTCAACATGTTTCAATGTTTCTCTTCAAGACAATTTTAGCCTATTTAATCACTGATCTGGCCAGAGTAGCATGTTTGTCGGCAGTCGTCTGTGATTAAGTGCCTGCAGTGATGTATTTTTTTAAGTTATCACAGACATACTCCTATGCCTGGCAGGAAGAGAAAGAGGGCCACAAACAGGACGAACTGGAATGTGCTTCCTGTTAGGCATTGCCATTGGACAGGGCAGATTAATTCTACCATCATCAATGTAATCGCACTCACATTAAATGTTTTCCACAGCAAATCAAGCAACTGAAGAAAAATAGAGAACTTCTAGTGATGGATGAGATCATGGAAACAACATGAAAATTAATGTTCTAATAACAAACCCCCCTAAACCATTACAGGCAATCTATATTTACATTTTGTCAAGGTCATACAGACAGGACAACATCTGTTACCAGAAAATTTGAAACAAGAAACTATATTATTATTTATAATAAACAGTTTTGATACAATTCTCGACAGGCCAGTTAAATCGTAATGGATGAAAGTATAAAAGTAGATGACACCAAAGATGCAAATCTCAAGCAAAGATGGCTTGAGGCTCGATCAATAACAATTGTAAATAACGTTGATTGTAAACAATGTATCATATGTATATTACAAAAAAAGATTACAGATCTAATACTGACAACAAATTGTTAATTTATTATACCGTGTTTCCCCGATAATAAGACACCCCCGATATTAAGACGTATCGGGGGTTTCAGGGGGGTCGGCTAATATA
>JAOUQU010000025.1:266517-279925 GCA_028566735.1 Ammoglanis amapaensis
TATTTTTAATAATAATCGGAGAGTCGATTCCCAGCTCTAGCGAACCTCAACACTACCAACACTACCGAGAACGCGAAGCGAATGCTAACAGCAACCAAGGCTAAACCGGCCGTAGCTCCGAACATAGCCGCAAGCTAACAGCTAGCTCATGCTAATCTTTATAGTAACGACTGTAGCTAACCAGAACGGCGCACCCATTAGCATAACGTATTACTACTTTTAGCGAGTATTAGCAAGCTAGTGTTGGTTAGCTTTAGCTGCCCTGCTGTCCAGTGCTGGCTCCATTTTCTTTGTCCCGAGCTTTATGCTTCTGCATTAGTTGCGCCGACTTATAAATCATAAACGATAAAGAACGAGCCATTACAGCAGCGCTTTCGATTTAAAGCTTCACAAATGTCGACGAATAAACACAGTTTGGGGTTTTAAACACAACCTGCCTTCAGTTACTGTCATTTTAGTGGAGGTTAAAGGCTAACAGCATTATTAGTTTTGTAATATATTTATGTGATGTGCAAACATGATATAGTTTATATATACAGTGTGTGTTTGTATACAGTCATAATAATATTAATATTTCGTTCGAATATGTTCGAATAATATAATAATATATAGAATTGTTTAATATTGTTTGAGATGTAACTAAAGAATGAAATTAATCTGCAAACCAGCTATAAAAACTAGTGTATAATGTCAATGTGAAAATAATTATTTACCTGGAAAAAGAACAGTGTACTGTTTATTATGCATTATTATTACTCCTCTGGTTTATTATGTTGAAGGAACAGTGTATATGAGCTAAAATGTGCAAGATACTAAGATTATTAGATATATAATCTAAAACATATAATTTACTAAAAACTAACTGGTATACGTTTTGGTTTTATCAATAGAATGGTATTGGGCCCTCTTATATGATATTTATATATTACAACATTATTATTACAACATATACATATAACTATCACATATAACCAGTACTATGTTATTAAAACAGGTAATACACTTTTAAGGTTGAAGTTTAAAGCTGCAATGCCTAAAGAATTTTTTTTAAATGATTATTAACTAAAACAAGCTAAATAGACCAGAATAGATAATAGTGGTTTAAATCGACAAATAATATTAGATTAACTACTACTACAGAATAAATTATCTGCTGCCACAGGGATGCACTAATGATTAAAAAAAATTTCCTTGTGGTTTTAGGGTTTGAGAGTATACTGGAAGGGATTTATGGATCAAGACTGCTGCAGGATCTCAATATATTTGACAGTGAGTTTTGTTTTTAAACATTATTGTCAAGTCAATATTTCAGAGTCGTCTCACAGTGAGAAGGTTTAGGGTTTGATTTACAGCTGGAGTTTGCATGTTTTCCGTGCAACTGTGGTTGGTTTGTCCAGTGGTCCAATAAAATGATGTTATACAATTGCATGTAATGGTTTTTACATGAACTTGAACTGATGCATCATGGTAAATAAATAAATCTCCATTTCAGTTACAAGTGCTAATAGGGTTTAAACAGAGATTTAAGTGGGCAAAGTGGTTAGTTCCTTACTAAAACTCATATCCTTCATTGAAAAGATTCTGACAAACTGTATAATAAAATCAAAAACCTTATTTTATAAAGATTTTTGAGAAGTCTTGATTTATTGGCACCATGCACATATTGTGCTTATTCATGTGTCATAGTTATTTCTGAGGATTTACATTTACAGACACTTTTATCTCAAATGTCTAATGAGTGTTATTGTGTGATCAACACACTAAAATGAATAAAGGAGAAGTAACCTTAGGACCGAAGGCAAGTAAATGACAAGAGTATCTGCA
Organism: Ammoglanis amapaensis; assembly: GCA_028566735.1. Lineage (NCBI taxonomy): Eukaryota > Metazoa > Chordata > Actinopteri > Siluriformes > Trichomycteridae > Ammoglanis > Ammoglanis amapaensis. The sequence continues at coordinate 268,342 of JAOUQU010000025.1, forward strand.
GTTTGAACATTACTAGGGTGAGGAGTTGTACAAACTTCTATTTATTTATTTTTGTGTGTGTTCATGATGTATTATAATGGACATTAGAGTTCCAGAATTGTATATTTGCTCCTTCAGTCTGTAGACATCAACATAGTAAAACTACAAACTATGAACAATTACTGAACAGTTTCTGCAGAATGAAACACGTACACACAAATTAATTGTGCTATTTGCACCTAAAGCTATTATGTCCTTTTGTCTGTCTGTGATCTCTTTTTCTTCTCCTGACCATGGGATTTCACTTTTTAATACCACCACGACTAATTTACTCACCTCCTAATTTTGCCAGACTGAAAAGTAAAAACAAATAACTGGGAATTGTTTTTCTCTTTGGTTCACCCACAAGCTTAGAACTATAAAAGCAGAAGACAGGCGTCTAGAGGGACTCTACAAGAAAATGGGACTAAGTGTTCACTTTCTAAGGTTCTCTGGTCTGTCCAAGTATAAGAAGGCTCCAAATGCTGCTCGAGCAGCTTATTACTTAAATATAAAGAGTGGCACAATAATTTGTCACAACAAATAGACCTTTGCAGCCCCTTTCCACTACCTTCTGCGCTATCAGTTTTTTTGGAGAAGTGCCAGGCTTTTTTGGATTTCTTTCATGACAGAAATTCAAACATATAAAAAACACTTCCATCTGCTGTTTTCCCCTTTATCATCCAGATAACCGCCTGTAACACCAACACACGTCTCTCTGGTTTTGCCCATGTAAACTCCTCAGCAATGTCTGTTCTTATTTCCAGTTCTTCATTTTTGTGTCAGTTGGATCCTGTATCAACTACGCTTCTTAAGTCAAGTTATCTTTATTTATATAACGCTTTTTAGATCAAAGCAACTTTACAAAATACAGGACCAACAGAAACAGAAACCTCTGTCAGAAAGAGAAACAGACAGTCCTGTTCATCCGTTATTGCCAGTCCCACTATGCGTCTGATAAATCTGTTTTTCACCCTGGGTATCTTTCCATCCTCCTTGAAATCACTGCAGTTACACCAATACTTAAAAACCTGGTTTGGATCCTCTCGTGATGTCTATTTACTGGCTTGTGTCTGACTGACAGACAACATTTAGGTTCAGGTGTTTGTCCTAGGCCATCCATTGCTGGAGTAAAATCATGGAGTATTTCAGGGATCTGTCTTTGGGCCCCTTTTTATATTATACATCCGGCCCAGTGGTAACGTCATTTGGATGCATGAGTTGGACTTTCATTGTTCGACGTGTGTATATTTGTACTGCTTCCACTACAGTGCGAGATTAAATCTCTATCCTCTTTCATGACGGACCTTAGAACTGGCTCCATTTAAACTATCTTAGTTTGAGCGCGTCAGCTCCAAGTTTCAAATAGCTAAAACCCCTTTTATCACATTTAATTTTGATGGTGTACCAATTTAGTCTGCCAAAGTAATAACCTTGGTGTATTGTTCGACTACTATCTTACCTTTTTAGGTATTTTTATTTTTTCCAATGCCGAAATGTTGGTCCATGCTTTTAGTTTTTCTTGCCTTGATTATTGCAATTCTCTTCTGTTGGGTATTCCTTCCACACTGCTAAGTTGCCTTCAGTATGTGCAGAATTCAGCAGCGAGGACTCTCACATTTACAAAACGTTCTGCACATCTTCTCAGTCCTACAACAACTTCACTGGCTACTGGTATTAAATATAAAATCAAATATATAATCTTATTCTTATCTTTAAATCACTTCTTTTCCAACCACACATTCCTTCCGTAGCCGCAGATCCTCATGCACAGTTTGTCAAAGAACCAAACCTATTATTACTACCTGTAACTACCTCTCACCGTGAATATAAAGTAAAATTAAACAGGTAAAATGGGTTATACAAAACATGTTCATTACATTCTTTGCACAAAATTACTTAGAGATATTAATAGTTTGAATCTCTCCAGCGCAAGCCCTATTCTGAATGCTCTGTTGTGAGCTACGTTACATATTCTAATGAGCTGCTGCTGGAAATGCTCCAGCTGTTTTTACACTTTCCTGGCATTAAACAAACACGAATATGTCAGAAAACAGTTTTTAATACGTTAATTACTCATCAAGCGATAAACTGACTCAATCATGTACAGAATGACTGCGTTGAGATTTGAGCTTGTGCTGTGTTACGATTCAGAAAACACGAACACACTTCGTATAGGACTTTACCTGTAACCGTACCACTCCTCTCATGCATGGTGAATGTAAATCCAGCATCTGAACAATCTTCAACTTCTGTAGTGGGTGATGCTCTGGTGGAGTCTGCCCATTTAGTCAAAGTTGTACATGTATAATACTGAAAAAAATATCAGGGCAAAAGTTAGTGCTGGTTGGCAGAATTTCTGAAAGTGTCGATATGAGCCGAATCTGCATTTGTGTGACGTACCTGCCAATTCCACTCTAATAGTTTCAACAAACTTCTATTTAAAGCGGTATTCTCTTACAGTTTCACTTAAAACTTCTATTAAGGTGCAATTGTGTAGTGTGCACTTTTTGCTTTATTGCATTTATGATTGTAGTATTATTATTCTTATTGTACTTAAATTGGAGACTGCAATTTGTGCATTATTGTAACGGTGGTTTTATTATTTGTTTGCTTGTTTTTAAGATTGTGAGCCTGAAACAGCTGCGGATTGGTCGACAGATGTGCGCTGCTCCTTTTGTAACCTACAACTTGAAAGAATCAGTGTAAGTCAAAAATAATCTGAAATAATCAAGTGTTGCGAACTCGAGTATAGCGTTCATTTTTATGTATGTACATGTATTGACTGAGCTATTACGGTTTGCATAATTAGATTATGTTGTCATTTGTGATATGAACTCTGTATATTATGTTGTTGAGCAGAACTGTTGATTGTTTTTTTATCCAGGGGCATGAGTACCTGCATCTAGGGGCCTGCCATTACAAGATTTTTTACTTCTAAGCTACTAACTGAAGTCATTCATTTCACATTCAGGAATTAATCTCACCATGTAAATGTCATCCAGCTTAGTCCAGAAAAAAAAATACATGCTAGCAAAACTTAAATCTGTGAGGGAATCAATGCGCCGTTTCACCAATGTCTATAAAAGTTTTGACATTACATTATACAGCATTTATCAGATGCCTTTATCCAAAGCAATCTGCAGCACTGTCTACTCTGAGAAATGAAAAGTGCCTTGCTCAAGGGCCCAACAGCATCAAACTATCAGTGGATGTGGTTTGAACCAGCGTCTTTTAGATTATTAGTCATGTACTCTAACCATGAAATAGTTTGTAAATATGTATATTTACATAATAAATGTGACAAATGCAAGTATGCTCTGATTATAGGAACTGGACCGCTCGCCCGACTCGCCCCCTCGTGCCGAAACCCCCCCTCAGGACCTTATCGCCTCAGACACACTTCAGTGCCAAGCAGACCGATTCCTGCATGCCGTCTTGCACAAAAAAGGTACCACATATACGGTCATACCGTTCATTCATTAAGCAGTGTTAGGGTCAAATCAGGACAGACACACAAAACTCACCTGCATTTTAGCTTCGTTACACATTTGTTACATAAATACATCAAATAATTACACGAAGTCAGTCACCATTCCCTCAAGTGCATGTGGAAGGAATATCACTGCGATAAAACCATGAATTGCACTACAGAAAAAAAGATCCACTAGATAAGCAAGACATTGCTATTACATGCCTTGATTGGCTGACAAGAGCTCAGATGTCACATCAACAGTACAGTAACAATACACACCACCCACAGATTCTGGATACTTGGCTCACGCTCCAATTTGTTCCAGATCTTAAAAAATTATATTGTGTTGAACACAGATCAATCAATGTATCATAAAATAAACTACCATAATTCTTTTATTTATTAATTTTATTAATGCCGTTTTATTCTGAGGTATCTGATGTAAAATCATTCTGAATTAATGACAATTTGGTGAACAGTGGCTTTGCCCTGTGTGGTTTAAAGTGTGTCCTTAATTGTATGGGATGGATGTAAATAAAATGTCTCTAAAATTATTTTTTTTAAAGGAATGATAGGTTTTTGTATTAAACTTATTAGCACTATGATATTCTGTACCTAGAATTCCCTGAGAGTTGCGACCCCATAATTCCACTGGCTGCACAGGAGTTGATGAGGAAAATGATTCGCCAGTTCGCTGTCGAATACGCACATAAAATCCAGACAGCGGAAATCCCGAATGTAGTGTCTCCATCAGAACCAGATGGACCACTGGACCTTACACTCAGCCGTAACACTAACTGTGCACAACAAGGTAAAGGTTTGTTAATTAATTTGTTAGTTTTCTCAAAAATACTGTAATTGCGCTCCACATTTCTGTTACTGATATGAACAGATATACATAGTGGAGTTAGTCTTATAAGCACTTCTTAATTTCGATGGCAGCAGTGTCTAGATCATGAACAAAAGCTGCGTTCTACACTAGCCCCATAAATGAAATAATGAAGGCCGTCTGGTCTATTAGAACTAAACAAAAACACAGTGAAAATGATTGTGATAAATATTACTGTCCTTGACTGCCTATGTAATAAAAATGTACTAAAACTGTTTTTTTCATCCATTATTAGATGAATAGATTAAATATTATTTTATGACCTGTGGTAGCCCTCATGCAACACACCAGTTGGGAACCACTGATGGAGCTGTACAGGATGGTTACTGTGTATATTAGTGAGATGTTAATGACTCGACACTGTAGCCATCATATGTCACATGACACAGTAGCTCTTACAACACACTGTTATATTCGAGTGTATAGTATGTGTACAGCTGTCTGTTTTTAGCACTGATGTGTCGTACTTATAGACGGGGTTTTGGACCTCTCAAAGAAAAACGCATCGTCTCTGGACACACTTGTGCAACAAAGACTATCAGGGTAAGTACCTTCCCAAGTGGAAGTTTAAATCATCTTTAGTTGTCTGTAACCTCGTTAGTGTGTGTGTGTGTGTGTGTGTGTGTGTGTGTGTGTAAGATTTCTTAAAAAATAATGAACCCTACGTATGACACATTGTGTTTAGATGATGTACATAATTGTGCACAGTGTGAACCTCGTTAAACTGAGTGTGTTATTCAGGAGTAGAATTGATTTGTGTATTATAAAAAGTCATGTGATGCACTTAAGGGGTTGACTCTTTTCTTACTTGTTGGACGGTAACGTCACGTGTCAGGGCTTCACTTCTCTGCGCAGTCGTGTGTAATTGAAGTCGAAACTTTCTTCTTCTTTTCTACATTTAGTTAGTACTTTTAACATATTAGTAATAAAAACATACACATACACAGGCGTAAACACATACACACCTACACAAAGGCTAGAATGAGGCCGTTTTAAACAAATAAGTGAGACGCAAGTGATGTTACCAAAGACAAGGCAGTAAAGGAGTGGACCCTGAGTGCTTCCTGTGATTCGTCCGTTCACCCGTGCGTTTCTCGTCCTCCCATCCACCAGGAGACCAATCAGAGATGAGCGTCTGGGCCGCAGCACTCAGTTCGCAGACGGTTTGCTCTCTAAAGCCGTGAAGGATGTTCGCTCCGGCGCCCTGGATGCTCACAAAGCTGCCATACTGTACGGAATACCTCAAACCACATTACGCCTCCACGCGGAGCACACACCCTCCGCCGCCACGGCCGTGCCGCTCCCACTCACCAATCGCAATGGGGCATCGTCGCGTGCCTCCGTGCACGCAGGTGAGATGAAAGCGCCGACCTCTTGGACCCGATCCCGATCGGATCAGTCAGAAGTTGTACGAAGTAATAAACTGTCCGCAGAGAGCGCGGAGCTTCCAGCTTCCGCAGCAGCCTCACTTCTCCACCGACTGGTCTGCGAGATGAGAGAGCGCAGCGATGTAGGTACCACTCCAGCAGGGGGCACAGCATTACTACGCATCCCTCAGGTGCGTTCAGGTGTCACGACTCCGACTTCTGACCTCAGCGGGCTGGTCGACGCAGTTTACCTCAACGGCAAAACCTCAGAGCGGATGAAGATCCTCCTCCCCAAGCACGCCGACTGTAGCTCCGGCCTGGAGTCCCGCCCACTGCAAGGTGACATCCCTCCGCCGTGCGTCTGTGCAAGGAGCGCAGGTGGGAGCGTGAGCGCCGACGAGTGCACGGAGGAAGGCGACCGTCGAGACAAACAGCCACGGAAGAAGCGCGGCCGATACCGCCAGTACGACCATGACATCCTGGAGGAGGCTATCGCCATGGTGATGGGCGGGAAGATGACAGTCTCTAAGGCACAGAGCGTGTATGGCGTCCCGCACAGCACGCTCGAGTACAAAGTAAAAGAGCGCATGGGGACGCTGAAAACCCCTCCCAAAAAGAAGCTCCGCCTTCAGGAAGCCGGGACCTCAGGGATGATGCAGAATGCCTCGAAGCGGTTTTAAACCTTAGTACTGCGATTAAACCTCACGACTGCCTACACACACACACACACCACTGGCCCACTAAGGCTAAACCGTCAGGAACTATAAACTTGAAGCTAAAAATTTCACACGCACAAACAGGCCTCGTACAGAAACCTTAATGGCGCAAACTTGAATCTACTGGTTATTAACATTTCACATGCGCGCGCACACACGCCTTTAAACGTATTCAGGGTTTCACTGTGCAGATATGTAAGATATAAGACATTCTATTTAAACTGTAAAGCACTGTTCAGTTTGAACTGAAGGATCCGTTCAGGTCTGACTTTTAGAAGAAAAAAAAAACGAATCTGGTAATGCTTTCACAGTATCACACTCAGTGAGCTGTGCTTGTTGCTCAGAGATTTTATTTAACTATTTATTTCCTATTTATAACTATTTCCCCATTCGGGAGTTTATAAGCCTGCTGTTCAGGAAAAGTGGGGAAAACAAGAGTCTGTTGTAACACAATGACGTGTTTTGCCAATTTACAGAGGTGTGTATAGTAACACTTCTGTGTGTTTATATTTAACACACATCCGGTTTGATATAACACACTCAGTTTAGAGAGGTGTGCGAGTTGTGTGTCGTGGCGAAATGGGAGAAATCTTACAGGTTATAGTAACAGCTAAATGATTACTTGTAGTCATGTGTCGTCACTGATGGCTAGATCGTAACGACGTGGTCAATATCGCTGCATTAATTCTTATAACTCAAAGCCACTGTATCAGAATCATCTCTTTTTTATAACAAGCGCGGTTGGTTGTAATTTGGAATGCAGTGAAAGTTAGAAAGGGTCGACTCAGTGAATGTGTGTTTATTTTAAACTCTTTAACTAGCACTGAACACCTCTATAAAACCTCACAGACATAAACAGACTTAACACTGCTAGATAAAACCTTAGATAATAAGCGCTACCTTGTAACCTCACCAAGACGAATAACACTGCTGTAAAACCTCTAATTTATTACAGCCACCATAAACCTCAATGCTATAAAATCTTACCAACAATATACATCCTACTCCTAAACCCTCGACATAGTGACCTCTGCCATTTAACCTCACCAAGATAATAAATGGTGCGTTATTAACCTAGCTAGGATAGTCAGCACGCTCTCTATAAACAATAAACAATACATCGACCGAAGCCCAAGGAGATGAGGCCATTACCTCAAAAGCATACTGCTTTACTAAATAGAATCACGCTTATAAACACGACATAATAAACAACACTGTAAACCCTGAAATAAATAAAACCACGGCCACTCAACTAAACGAAACTCAAAATGAACACTCCAGTAAAACTATAGAGACCATTTATACAGTAAATACAGGATATGAAATCAATAAAATACCAGAGATGATTAACATTTCAGTAAGACTAAGCACTGCCATCAGCCTCACTGAGATTAACAAAGCCGTATAACCTCGCTGATGAAATGAAAACCGTAAAACCTCAAAGATAATTTACTACATGTAAAATAGTCCCGAGTTCATTAATTCAGCCTTGAAGCTGCAAAATTTATATCACAGTAAAACCTGATAATTAACATACCCAAAATGTAGATTTACAGTGATACAGCAGTTAAAACCATTTTAGTCATAGCATATTGCTGCAAATTAATATCTCAATATAGTTATGCAGAAATATCTTCTGAACATGCACACGGCAGTAGCATAATTAACACTGAACGATTACTCTATTAATTACATAGGAAAAGTTAACACTTCACTAAAAAATAATTATATAAACATCAAGCCATAATATCCTTAAATATTAATAATTAAAAACGGCAGTTAAACCTCAGTAATGCTACAGTAATATAAAAACTATAAAGTAATATATATTGTAAACTTCAGTAATCTGAAAACCCCAGTAAAACCTCACAATGATTATGAACGCTGCAGTAAAACCTCAGTAAAATAATGAACACCACAGTAAAACAGCACTAAGATAATAAACACTATAGTAAAATATTAGTGAGAAGTTGATCTTAACTGCATCACGTTGTCGAAAGACTTTTATACCTCAGTATCGCTGCACTTAAAAAAAAAAACGCTCCACAAAATCCACAGTAAGAAAACAAACACATCCTGAGTAAAACCTCAATAAGATATTAAATACAGAACTGTTTAAATACTTTATACCTCGGTACAACCTTACTTTTATGATAAATAGAAAAAAAACTCAGTAGGTTTATAAGCACTGCAGTCAAATATACACTGGAGTGATCACTCACTGAAATAAAAAGTAAAACATTGACGAATCTTACACCTGTAAAAACCCCTCCAGGATAATAAATTGTGCAGTAAAATATTCAGCTGATGAATACTGTAGCACAAATTTCCCTAAGACAGACTGCAGTAAAACCTCAGTTAAAACCACATTGTTGAAAATCTTTTTACACCTCAGTAAAAAAAAAAACCCAATATGATAAAATACTGGAGTAAATCCTCAGTAAGATGGACACTGCAGTAAAACACTGTTGAAAGAGTTTATACCTCAATAAAACCTCAGTGAGACGATAAGCACCACTGTGGTGTAACCACTGAGATGCAGCACATGGCACTAAATCGTTGAAATAGTTTATACCTCAGTAAATCCTCTCCAAGATGATAAATACTACAGTTAAAGTACTGTATATTGTAGTAAAACCTCAGATGTTTTTCACAGCCATGGAACCTTGAAGAAAATGCCAGTAAAACCTCACCTGAGATACACTTTATGGCCAGACGAATATGGACGCTCCTGCTAAATATTGACTTGACATGTTTCAGCCACACCAGTTGCCAACAGGTGTATTGGCTCAACTATTTTAAACACAAGTACAAGCTTCCAACTGTGGCACCGGTGTGGGGAAGGCCCTTCTATGCCACAGTGGAGGAACTCCAATGAGTGCTCAGAGCCATGACTTTGACCCCTTAGCAATGATTATTAGCAATGCTTTGAAAACTCACAGATGATCCAAACATCTGTGCGACTGCGCTGAGAGAATTAACACAGCCGTAAAACCTCAACAAGACACTCGACACATCCGTGAAACCTTGCTGGGATAATTAACACCGTCTTTAAACCTCGCTAACATTTAACATTGCTGCTCTTAATTAAATGTTGATGTGATTGTTTTTGCTGTAACCAAATGAACCATTCAGGGTGACCTCACTCCACTCAGCACTGCTGTTTGTACTCACACCGCTCTGTGTTCATGTGTGTCCTAACCGGGGCAAAACCGCAAGGCTTTCTTTGTGTTCGATGTGTTTAGTGGAGTCATTTCCTTTCGTACTAGTTCTTTGACTTAACACTGCTAACAGACCTTAGGCATACGCACTTACGCACTATACTTACACACACTTCACACATTTCTTCGCTGCATGCACCTGTTTATACGTTTAAATTATTTATAAAATTGTGAAACTTTAAAATGAAGGATGGGTTCGGTTGCACTTTACACATGCCGTGCGTGTACACGCACACACATTTTACTGTCTTAAAAGATAATCGTTAATTAGGGATGTCCTGCTACGTACCAAGTGTCACGTTGATACAGGAGTAAAACGCTGGATTGGTGACGCACAGAGATAATTTCACGAAGCGAAATGAAATGTCAGTGCGATGATGTAATGACGACTGTTATCAAAGTGCTCATTAACAAAGCGTGAGGTGCACATTCGGACCGGCGTTAGTTCAGCTTAATGTTTTTGTCATGAGATTCGTTCAAATACAGGTGGGAAGACTATCGACATGTCACGTTTTGATACAATAATGAACACTTAACTCAGGGCTTTGATATCAGCATCGAAATGGAATTTGATGGAGGAAAAACAACAGGACATCCCTAATGTTATCAGAAACATGGCAGATTGAAGTGCAGCCACAAATGAAATGTGAATTTAGTACTCCAGGAATGCGACATAACTCATTAATACTATGTTGGTGTTTGTAACCGTTTGTTATTTGAAGAGAAAAGGCGATTCGTTTGGATATGCTTTTGCCATGTAACTGAATGTTCTGAGATCAGTGCCTGTTAATACCGCTTCATCATCATCATAAACAGCTTTATCATTGTAGAAACTGTACATAGATTAACTTTTTGGGAACAGGCACGTGCCGATTAACGATGTTAAAGATGATTGCTACATTAGTTTGATTTAGATCACTATGGTTAGAAGTCAAATTATATTACTGTGGTCAGCAGACATGTTGACGCAAGGTTAGTTAATATGCTGTAATAGTTATTATACATTGTTAGGGATGTAATGATGAACTTTACCCACGATGTAATGGGATTTCTTTCTTTTAACAAAAGGAAATTAATCAAATGATAAGTTTACTTTCAGTATTTCTCTAAATGGAAATTTGGCTTATATATCATTATTGGAAATTTGGATTATATATTATTGTTGTAATTACTGAATGCCATTTAGAAATTACATTTTAAAACACACGAATACATTTGGCTACATGAATGTAAATACATGAATTTGGCTGAAAAATGTCTGGTTAGTGACATCAAGCAGGTGAAGTGGATAAAGTAAACAGCAATTGGACTACTAAATCCAAATAAATCCAATGGGCACGAATGTTATATAATCTTATGGTGAATCGTTACATCCCTACACACTGCTGTTGTTTAACAGCATTCATTTGAAATAAAGCCTGACCCACTGGACAGTGTGAACAGATTTGTTGTCACATTGCCATGGGTCAGTTATGATTATAACGCAGCATAGACGATACAACATCCCAGTAAGCTAAACTGGCATTGTGAATTGACTAAACGTAGTATACACAACCCTAAATCTGATTTTAAATCAGAGAAGTCATTTTGTCTATGCTTTATATTTGCTTTATTTCTTTTTTTTTTTTTTTAGATCCTTGTTATATTTTTACGCTTCGATGTCTATAACGTGTGAACGAACTTTTTTTTTTTTTGGACCACGTTAATGTAAATGATTAATTCAGGTAAAGAAACCAAATTTAATTCTGAGTTTGGTTAATGTAGCCATAAAGTAAATTCTCAGGGTGAGAGAACAAAGACCAGAGGTAATGAACCTGCCCGTGTTTTTTTTTTTTTTTTTTCGTGTTGGAATTGAATTTTGATGGAATGTCTGAATTTTATTTGAATCAGGGCTTGAA
>JAOUQU010000025.1:336644-346696 GCA_028566735.1 Ammoglanis amapaensis
ATAAAATACTAGATCAAGTTTTATTCTCTCAATTTTTATATATTTTTTCTGAATCCCTCTCAAAATTAAGGGTGCGGATTAGATTCGGGTGCGACTTATACTCGGGCCAATACGGTGTGTGTGTGTGTATATATATATATATATATAATAATTTATATAATAATATTATTTATTATGTCTTTAATAGAGATCAAAACCGTGAAGAATCACACACTGAGCTTTTCACTCACCTTTCACACAAGAATTTATGTGATGGGACAAAGTGATTTGATATAATAAGCACAAGGTTTCCAGCCACAAAAGCTGCGCTTTACATTTTATAACTACTGATGAATTATTAGGATTGACGAATCACAATACAATTTCTTAAAAACAAGATGAAAGGTATTGAAACATGGATTCATCAGTACACAAGTTCATATCAAACATGGTCATAGACAATTTAGTATTTTCATTTTGGCTGCATGTTTTTAAGATCGTGTGAGAAAACCGGAGCATCTAGTATCTGTACTGCCCAACTGAGACCTGCAGTATTTGCTTTGTACTAAATCTCAAAGACTGGCACAAGTCCCGAGTATTGATCTGTAGTGAACAACTTTGGTATTATACCCAAATAAAAGACAGAAATCTGGTGTAAATAATGTATCAAATTAGTTATGCTGATCAGATTTTGGAAAATGTGTTTCAAGCTACCAAAATATACGAATCCCATGTTTACAGTTCTACAGAAAAGCTAATGAAAGACTATTATTTATTTTTAAAAATGAATATGCTCACCTTTAATTTTCTTCTTTTGATTCCTCAGTGGATCATGATCTGCGTTATTGCTTTAAAACGGTTTTTAATCCGAACACCTATCATCGGTTTATACATCCTAGTAGTTTGGTACTTATAATTCGTACCTTCAATGTCTCCGATAAACCTGACGAGATGTTTTGAGACTGTGGCAGGAAATCCAAGCACCCAAAGTAAAGAACAGCAAAGAACTCATACACAGAAACGATGAAACCCAAGACCTTCTTGCCGTGAGGTAACTGTTCTATTTCATACTTACTCTTAATAAAGCAGCATAATATCATAACCAAGCTTATGTCTTCTAAAACAAGCAGTTGGAAAAGTGCTTAGAACATCTCTAACGTTCTCAAGCGCTGTTCCAAAACACATAAACCTAGAAGTATTTAATAGATCAAATTAGTGTGTAACTAAAAAACCTGCTGATAATGTGCAACGATGAATAGAAACAGTGAAAAATAAAAAAAACTAGTCGTCATTAGAATAATAAGACTTCACAATAACCAAGAACCAAAAGGAAAACAATCAAGACTTAAAAATAAAAAAGGTCTCGACTTGTTGAGCTTGGAATATGTCGGTTATGATCAGAAAAGTATTGCATAGTAGTTTGATTACAAGCAAAGATGGATTCAAATGTATATAAACAATAGTGGACAAAAACGATCATTGCAGTCCTGGATATGTTAACATACCACCGTCTTAAACTTAACACATTTTAAAACTTCTCCTCAAGCTTGTAAGGTGGCGCAGCCAGCACTTCCACTAGCACAGCAGTGCCGAGAATCTGAACGTCAGGGTTGTAAACTCAGCAGGGAACCACCCAATTCACTAGAATGGCTAAATAGTGCTGATAAATAAAGAAGATTGTGTCTGAAACAGAAATCAATAGAGCAGATCATGATCCTGCTGTGGAGACACCAAAGTTCAGCCAATTCTTTTTTTTTATTATTAACATAAACGTTTGTAAACCTTCAATGCAAAACTACATGGTAATTAAAATATGAGAAATGTGATCGACTGAATTGTGAAAATATTCGCTTTATAAGAACAATAAACTGTAGAAGCTTTATTGGGCACATATGACACTTTCACACTGACGAAACAAAGCCTGAAAAAGAAAAAAAAGAGAAAATAATAATAATAACCCCACATTTTATTGCACTTAAGTTATAAGAAAATAAAAATTCCAATAGACAATCCCCTTCAGGTTTGTCCATTACACCAGGCAGTTTAACATGAACTGGAAAAAAACACCTCCATCTGATTTTTCCTTTTAAAAACCAGACCATAAATAAAATAAAACAGGAGAAACGTTTTTTTTTAATTGTATTATACAGTGTTAAACCAGCTTCACAGTTCAGCGTGAGTGTGACTCGGAGAATGAGACGATGGACTTGGCTACGATCACGCTGTGGTACGTTTTTCTCCTGTTCAGAAAGAACGACGTTAGTGAATCCGACTCTCGTCTCGTCAGTCCCAAACGTTTCTGGTTCCTGTTCCAACTTATTAAAAACCACTCAAAGCCGAATCTATCAGACACGTCCCTAACAGGACTTTTGTCCCAAGGAATGTGTGACAATTTAACTATTTTACCACACACACACAAACACGAACACACACTCGCACACACACGTCGCTGTCCGGAGAGCTTCGCCTCCCCTCGGACATTGATTCTTGCTTTTTCAGCCTCGTAGAGGCACATTTGGCTCAAGTTTCAGTGGCAAAACAAAAGGAAAGTCGGTCTCCGTATTTTGTACACTGTGTCTTGTTTATTTGTTTCTATTTTATTTAATTTTTTAGAATTTTGTCTGGGACTAAAACGTCACAGCCAGTGAAAAAAAACAAAACAAAAAAAAAACATCCCACGTGACTAGCAGCAATAAAGTTCAGTTTGGCCACTGGGAGAACAGCAAAAGGGGTGAGATTGAGGTTTCCAGGGGTTTTTTAGGTACAAAAGAAAATCTCCCATGAAGCACCAGTACTACGAAGAGCCAACATGAAGGTTTTGTGCAGCTTAGGATAAAATGATAACTGGAGAACAGCAACAACAAAACAAATTCAGGGTGTGAAACAGCGTTGGATACGAATAGTTTGGCTAAAAATAAAACCTACACAATGATTTACTCACATTTCAAAATGTTTGATGTCAGAAGCTGATTTGTGAGGTTTTGCACTTCCACTGGTACAATGTGTTTTAACTAAATACGATCTTCCTTTCTTGTTAGCTAAAATAACCTTGTAACCAACAGGAAGAGAAGATCAGGACCTTCGATTTGGCATGAGAAGGTAGAACTGAATGTTGCGATTTAGATTCGATATATAAAACCAAATGTTTCGTGCAAAGCAGCAAACATTTTGTTGATGGAAATTCGGACCGGTTTTATTTTCTGGCCAAACTATTACTTCAATTTAATACTGAAAACTGAGACTGGAGGTAACATACGAGCAAACCATTAAAAAAAACAAAAAAAAAATAACAAGAACAAAAACGCAGATGTTTGTGAAAGAAAAACAAAACAAAGAACTGACACTTGGATTCACAGTTGTGTGCACTGAACACTAAATCAATTCGGCCGGTGTAGGGGTGGAGAGTGGGGTGTGGGTGGGGTTACAACGAAGACAGGAAAGTAAAAAAAAAAAAAAAGAAGGCTGGTGTGTTCTGACACTTTTACTTATGTTAGATTCTCGCCTATCGAAACTCTTTTCTCCGTTTCTTTTTAACTTAATACATGTGCGCATTCTTTACCGGGACCCACGATGCAGCGACTCTGCGACTCCCTTTCTTACGACATGCATACAGTGTTGACTTGTTCGCTTCCGTTAAAAAAATAAAGAAAAATAAACAACGCTGTATGTTCAGTCTATTTGGGGCGCCCAGGCTTGAATCATCAAGTCTCTTATGAAGAAAGCTGCTTATTTTTTCCACCCACTCCATGCATCGGGCACGTCGTTTCCAAAACGCTATGCGGCACAGACGCAGTCCCTTGTTTGTCCCCCACCTCCTTTTGCAGAAGCAGGACCTCGTTAGAGGACCGTCATGATGTGAAAGAGGAACGAGTTGGGTGGAGGATCCAGTCATGAGGCTGTGCGATGAGGCCCCTCCCTCATAAAGAAGCAGCATATCGGATGGAGGATGCCTCTGAATAAAAGAGTCTCACAGCTGCACAAAAGGGCCCGTTGCTAGGTGTACCCACACTGCCTTCCAATGAAAAAAGAAAAGAAAAAGAAGATTCACGGCACAGCCACAGTCACTACGGGGCCTTTTCAGGATACGGCAGGAAAGGTGGTGTTGGGGCCAGTGGCGGAGCTGCACGAAGAGGCTCATTTTCGGTCTTCCCTCCCCTCTCTGGTTCATTTAAGTTCCACATCGAAGTCGAGCACGAGCAATTTGGTCTCCTCGGTGCCGTTCCTGCTACCTACGGCACATACCAGCTTCACGTTGGAGGCTCTGATCCTCCAGACCACACCGCCGCTCCCGCCGCTTTCCAAGCTCACCAGATTACGGATGAAATCTCCCGAACGGAGGTCCCATAGCTTTACCGTTCCATCGTCTGAACTCGTGATCACAAAATTCTTATTGAACTGGAGACATGTCACCGCGCTCTGGTGCTTATGTGGACCTGAACACAAAAAAATCAAGGAGGGAAGGAAAAAGATTTTTATTTATTCTGAAAATCATGATAATGAAAAAATGCTGCAAATAATGTTCCCAGTATAGAGGTGAAAGCTTTGAAGTCTAAAAGATGAAATTAAATACTAGCAGAGATTTTGGTCTTGAAACTCTAAGAGTCAATCTTTAGAGTGACTGAATGATTGAAACCATACTTCTTAGTCCAAAAGCCATCTGTATGTGCATTTAATTTCCTTTCATGTTCCTTTTGTCTGGGATTCCTTTTGCATTGTGATGAATAAACAAACCAATAATCAATAACAGCTGTCCAAAAATCAATAATCAGTCTGGCTTTGCCAACGTGAGCATTTAAGAGTGATGAACTTTGCTTGAAGGACCGACGGACGGCCAGTAAGCAGCAATGACACGATTTATTTCAAGACTATCAAATGAAAACAAAGGTTTTGTTATTAACCTAACAAAGATTCGTATTTTATTTAAACAATAAAGATCATTTAGCTTTTGAGGAAGTTGCAAACGAGAACAAAAATACTAGATTTATGTTTTGTGATTAAAACAAAAATAGCTTTAGTGCCCCCTGCTGTAAAGTGAATATAAATCTGAAAAGAATCAGACTCAAAAGAATCAACCAAATAAATTGATTCGTTTGTTAATGATATATCTGATTATTCATTTATCTGATACCAGACAAATGTGCGCGCACACACAGGAAAATTGCAGTAGCTCCAATTAACCTTCGTGTCTTTGGGCTGTGGGAGGAAACCCACAGACAGGGGAAGAACATGCCACACAAAAAGTGCCATATATTGCCTTAATCAGGAATCGAACCTGGGACTTCTTGTTGTAATGCAACAGAGCGAACCACTAAGCCATCGGTCCTAATCATAACTATTTACATACTTACATTTTGTTCTACTTCAAAATCTAGTTAAACATCGTTTTAGTAAACGGTTTTATATTTTTAAGAAATTAAGCGTTGATGTCTTGAGTGGTGATTGGTGAAAGCAGTCCTCTACTAGTAACAGTTGTTTGTCTGGTGTAATGTAGTGTGTGTATGTGTGTGTGTTGGAGTAGTGATAAACAAGATTTTTGTTTGTTTGTTTACCTTGCAGTGTTTGGAGACACTGTCCGGTTTTTATGTCCCAAATCTTGACCGTCGAGTCAGCATTCCCCGACACCAGGATGTTGTCTTTGAGCTCCATGCCACTGGTAAGAGACTGATGACCGGTCAGCGTGTGTATGCAGTTCCCCGTTTCGACGTCCCAAACACGAATGGACGTGTCTAAAGAACCGCTGACCACGTGGATGCCGTCAAACTGTGAAAGACAGCAGCACTTACTAAAAGTTCCCATTTTAAAGCAATGACTCTACATGTTATTATTATAAAATGTATCTTATGAAATAGCAATGCAATAATTGTTAAGCATCTAAAGATTCTTAAAAAAGTTTCCACTCCCAGCATTTCGGGTGGAAGAAAAAGATTTTTCTCCATTGCGATTATGTTATTTCTTCTGTGTTTAGAAATCATATAGTTTTTTTTACATATAGCCATTTAAATTGGATGTATACTTATATGTTGCCACCCACACCAAGATCATCTAGTACTTGATATAAAATATAGATTCTGAAAACATTTTAATGCTTTCGGCAAAAACATTTCTGGTTGAGAACCTCACCTTATCATTAAATAAAAATATTTTCCCCATAAAGCTTCTTTAAATGTGTTAAAAAAGGAGAAATCAGTTCTGACCCTGAACTATTAAATTCTCAGATATGACCAATTCCTACTCCTCCTGCCTTTATTGCTTTAAACCAAATAATACCAGTGTGGAAACATTTGAAAAGCTCTCACACTTACTATTTCAGGACAAGATGGGGTTAGTCTTTGTTTAGTAGGATGGTAAAAGATCTGTAAGTCTGTTTGTGTGAAAATAATCGTAATCCTGGGTAATTTGTGAGAGCCGGTGTACCTGTAGTGAATAGACGCGGTTGGTGTGGCCCTGAAGTGTGTGTAAGCAGGTCTCGGTTTCAGGATCCCACACTTTAACCATGAAGTCGTACGCGCCACTTACGACCCGCCGTCCATCGTACTGCACACAGCGCACCGCCGCAACGTGACCCATCAGCACATGGAGGCACTGACCTGAGTCGATGTCCCACACACGCAGCGTGGCGTCCCTAGAGCCGCTCACCACCCTGAAAGCACGCACACACACACACACACACACACACACGAGGGACTGAGTGGTGTGAATTATGCCACCACAACCAACCTAGAAGCGTTTTACAAGTATGTATTTTTTTTAAACAACGATTCTCGAGTATTTATATACTATAAAGCCAAAATATAAGAGCACATGCTCACTATACATTCCATTTCAAACACAGCAGCACACAAACCCGAATCCAGATGTGTACCATTTCAACACACCTTTTCTCATGGAGGTGCATGCAGCGCACGGTGGACGTGTGTCCATACAGCGTGTGAATGCACTCGCCCGTCTCTGCGTTCCACACTTTCAGAGTCCGATCTGTCGAGCCGCTGATTATAATGTTATCTCTCATCTGTGAAGACCAGACGCCACCAGTGTGTCCGACTAACGTCCGCAAACACTGCACAGACACGGCAAGAAAAAAGACAAAACAAGACTTAAAACCACTTATTGTACCGTCATCAGACTGGATTATTACATAGTTCGTTTTAACATACAGTATATTACCAATAGTTCGTGTCATTACAGTCATTCGGTTTAACAGTAGTGTAAATAAAAACATTCCCATGAACCACCTGGTCAAGGAGGTGAAAAGACATCATGATTATTTGTTCCTTTTTCCTTTCAACTCAATTATAGACCGACCATATTAATACAAATCCAGCCAGGCGTAACCACTTGAGTCAACCCACAATTCATCTGTAGAGGTGACAGAGAGGATCTTGATTACCGCAATAACAGAAATTTGTTGTGCTCATACCCAAGAACAAAGGCGGCTCATGGTAGATTTAATTAAAACATAAATCTCAGTTCTTGAAAACAAAACGAAAGGTGATATTTATGACCCAGGAGGAAATCGCTGCACCAATAAACTGATACCGCTGATAAAAATGGTTTGCATCCTTTCTTTTTATTACAAACAACAGTTTAACCTTCTGGCTGCTTCAAACTGATAAAACAGCATTGCTACATGACTGAA
The DNA here is from genome assembly GCA_028566735.1 of Ammoglanis amapaensis. Classification (NCBI taxonomy): domain Eukaryota; kingdom Metazoa; phylum Chordata; class Actinopteri; order Siluriformes; family Trichomycteridae; genus Ammoglanis; species Ammoglanis amapaensis. The sequence goes on from JAOUQU010000025.1 coordinate 344,260, forward strand.
TAACAGAGTAACTGATTAGCAGAACAACCCAATCAAAACGAATTAGTATCCATGGTTGTTTTGGTCAGAATGAAAGAAGACACCACCATCTAAATATTTGCTCACTACATGAGCGACATCATCATCACGTGACCAGCATCTCAGACCGAGCGTCATTCACGCTTAATACAGTTACAATCGGTTCTCTTTATCTTCACATATTCTAATAATTCAGTGATTTTTGTGCTTTATTTTAATAATAAAATCCTCCATCATGATTCTAAAGAAGATTCAGAACAATAGTAGCAGTGAAGTGAAAATACAGCGGCCTGACAGTGTCCGAGAACGTTCCATTTGATCTTGTTTACTAAATGTTTTCTTATATTTAAATGCTTCTTATATTTATTTAACTTCACGTGTACTGTATTATAACTCTTCTCATTTTAAAAACATTCCTGTATATCGTGTAATTTTCATATATTAACGAGTAACCGGGGCTGAGAACCAATTATTTCTATTTCATTTATTTCTTATGGAGAAATGTGTTTCAGATAGTGAACATTTCTGATACCGACCGACATTCCGAAACGGATTGTGTGTTAACCGAGGTTCCACTGTACTTTGTTTTCAATTGAAGTACAGGTCTAAAAATCTCAAGCTCATGTCAAATTACTGCAGATTTTTAACAGACTTTAAATAAACTGTTTTTTAGAAAAAGAATAACATTAAGTATAATTAATAAACACAAAAAATAACATATTAAAGTATAATTAATAAACACAAGTCATAAATCATTTTTCTTTACTTTTCTCTGCCGTCCACCATCGTTTGTGAGAAAATTTACTTTTTAGGTTTTCAAACTCTCTCTTCTCTTGTTCCTTCTCCCTCCCTGTCCTGCTACTCACACCTAGCTTCCATTCTTTAGCTTCCCTCCAGCTTCTTCACACTCCTACACACACTCCGGTCCTCTCATACACACTCACAACCCTCGCCTACAAAAACGCTGCTGTCTCATTTTTCACCCCGACTCTGTTTCATCTTCACAGGTCCGTTTCTTTCCTTGGTTTGAGTTTCAAGATCTGGTTCATCATGCAGAGACGATGTTTGTGAGTGGATTGGAGACTTTCAGGAGCAACCGGCTGTTATGTCTAAACACAGGTAGGACTCATTGTGCTTATAATGTCTCTATAAAGCCTGGCAGATAGAGATTTCATAAATATTTCAGTTCGTTTCCTTTTCCTTTGTCATGTTTTTGATTACATTGTTTTCTCACCTTGTTTGGCATTGTTTTTACAGCAGTTGTCCCTCACAAGCATGACACAAGCCTCTTTTATGTCTGGGCTTGATCGCTGGCCCCACTGATTTGTGCATCCTAGTGGCTAGCGTAGCACCCAGCTAACTAGTGCGAATTTCAGTGTAGTGCAAAATCACACGTCTCTGCGTGGATAGTTAAATACTTTTGTAAATATTAAGTTTGGGTTCTGGTTTGGGTTTGATTACCAGGTAGAGGCGCCTTAGTCTGCATGTGGATAAAGTTAAGAGGGTTAGTAATTTCTGAATAAATGTTCTATATAAAGAAACCGAACACACTAATCTGACTGAGATGAGTCCATCTGTGCTGGTAACACTAATACAAATGTTTTGCCTTCATGAGGCATGCAGTCAAGTCATGTGTGCGGGCGTGTGTGTGTGTTCAGCTGTAGACAGCTCGTTGTGCGTTGCCGGTGGATTGAGTTTTGACCTCCATGGGTTGGCTGGGATTTGGCAAGTCGCTGCTTCTTACCCCCAGACATTCCTTTCATAACTTTAAAGAGGCCACATTTATTAAAAGGGTGTCAAGTTATTTTTAGAAATTCTATGAAGAATTAATTCTGTGGTATGTGAATTAATTGTCATTATGTCAAAACAATGTTTTTCTTAGCAGAAAAAGTTAATTACTAAATTATTTATTTTACTTTATTACTTATTTTAGTTTTTCTTAAAAACGTGTTTGGAAAACGGACATTAAATGAGATTCAAAACAACATCTGTGAATAATTTTTCCCTAATGTGCTACACATGCTTTTGTTACTCAGTTACAACAATCTAAAACTAGTTAATGTGTCATTGCATTACATTGTTACTATTTTTTGAATATAAAAGCATTTATATTATATAATTATATCTTATATAATTAATATATATATATTATATTATATTTATATCTAAAATAAAAGCATTTATTATTTAGAGGTATTAAATACCTATATCTTCTTTATACTTTCTTATATCAAGAACAAAACATTGAACAAGAAACATTGATTAGAAACCTGCTCGGTGTTTTTAACAGATATTGATGATGATTTTTACCCTCCAGTCGAAATCGACCCTGGGTTACTCTGTGGACCGTTACCGATCCCAGAGTATTTCGGCAAGTTCATTTTACAGGGTAGGTTGCCAGGTCTTTCCCCAACCCTGT
>JAOUQU010000025.1:350163-363939 GCA_028566735.1 Ammoglanis amapaensis
GCTTAAACAAAAACTTATTGCAAATTCTTATGTTTGTTTCATATATGACCCTTAACCTCTGACTGCTCCTCTAAGGCCGCCAACCATGCCGGGCCTGGTGTGTCTTCACTAGTGTGTTTCACTGTTCACATCACAATCAGGGACAATTTGGCCTCTTCAATTTGTCTTACCTGCATGTTTTTGGACTGTGGGAGGAAACCGGATAAAACCATGCCAACACGGTCGAGAAGATGCAAACGCAGCACAGTAAACCCCTTGGAATTGAACCTTGGACTTCTTGTTGTGAGGCAACGGTGCTAACCACTAAACCACCGCGCCTCCGCATGTGTTTGCAGAGCATTACTTCCTAAGTGTGTAAAACCACTGATAATAATAAAAAAGCAAAATAAACAACTACATTTAATGGCAATTTTTAAACTCCAAAATTATTTCAAACAAATTGTAGGTCATTTGTGGTTCAGGTAAAGAAAAGAACAATAGCAACAACGATAAAAATGAAAACAAAATGTTCTCCCCGTGTCTGTTTACTCTGTAACTCTGGGTTTCTCCCACAGTCCATAAACAAGTGGGGTGAATTGGAGATTCAAACCTGTCGTGGGTGTAACCCTTTAGTTACTGAATTCTAATAAACATATGATTACTTGACAGCGTTTACCTCTTCTTTGTTTATTTACGGTGCTGTTTGCAATAAGTCCTGGTTCAGCATTGACTGTTGTACCTAAAACATAAACAAGAAATTAAGAATATTTTAATATGTTCTGATTAATAAAAGCAATGTGTTTGATACACATTTAATACATAAACAAGGTCTATCAATTGAGTAGCTATAACTTTAAATGCTTTAGTTTTATCTGAGAATAGGGTCTCTTTGACCCTAATAATAAAATCCATTAGAATGAATCGAAGGAACATTTTTAGTTATTAAGTTATCATGTAAATAGATAATACATTTTATTACCTGTGGTTTCATTGTTTGCTTCAAGTGTTTTATTTGAACTTGTGGCTTTAAATTGTAACGACGTTGCTGCAGGATAAAGAAGAACATAATTATATTCACGTATATTTAATCACCATCATTTTCAGAGATTTTATAGTAAATTTTACAAATATTTAATTGTACAGACATACTTGGATTTATTCTGAACAGGCGTGTCATCCTGAATCATGACAGATTGCTTTAGGTACAAAGCTAATCTAAGAAAGCCCGGGTGCAAACCAGAGACAGGCAACCAATTGATGCAAGGTATTCAGTATATAGTTTCATATCAGTTTAGGAAAAACACTTTCTTGTGCCAGACACCACCTCGTTACAAGCTGAGGCGAAAATGAGATTAGGATCAATTCCCCTGGAGAAGCTATGAAGTGCTTGTGTCCATATACACAACCCCACAGTTTAGCTTGTCATTGCACTTAGTCGTTGCATGAACCTACTTGCATGTTCAGAAGAAACTTGTCCATATGACTTTGCAGTCTCAGAAGTGTCTTCCTGTTGAGTATTAACTGTAACATCAAAACGACAAGAGTTTAATTACACTAGCAATACAATACCAAGTCATCTAAAATAATAAATGTTATTTATGTTATCCAATTATGCAATAAACAAAATTCTGCTTTATCTTAAATCAGAAAAATAGGATGCAGTGTTTCTTACATTTATTTTAACTTTTATTTAAGTTTGGATAGTTTAAACCCAGGATTCTGAATATCCATATTTCACTAAAAGCTCTTATTACCACATTCTAAAAGTTCTTCTATGATTGTTACAGTATACAGTCTTAGTAACTGAGGGTTAAGGTCCTTGCTCAAGGGCCCAACAGTGGCAACTTGTTAGTGGTGAGATTTTGAACCTGCGACCTTCATTCAACCTTAAGTGTTCACAAAAGCTTCACATCTTAAAACTTTACAGTTTAAGTAAACCCCGTCCCAGAGTGTAGTTTACTTTAGAGTGGGGACATTGCCCTCGGCTTACTCAATAGGGATTGTTGGTCTGTTGGCTCTAATCTATGTCCAAGATGTGAAATATAAAAAAAAAGATTTCACATCTGCAGTGGATTATCACATAAGTGTAAACTAAAATAAATGAAACAACCAAACGATACATGAAATATTTCAGGTTTTTACTGTCTGCAATGAAATAAAGTTGTAAAGTAAATGGAAGAAACAGCCATTTTTTGCTGCTTTTTGGTTGTAAAGTTGTTAAACACTTGGCATTAACTGTAGCTACTAAACCATAAAACAGAATATACTAAAACAGGCTTTATATATGTATTAAGTTTGATCTTAATACCTTCTGTAAAATGATTAATTGCAGATGTAGGTGCTGGAGACACTGCAAAAAAGTAACAAAAGTCAGTTCAGTAAGAAATCACTGATACATTTTCTAATACTGCATTTTATGTTGTGTAAATTGACATTGAAGGTAAAGATCTGAATTAAAATAAGTTTTAAGTTAAAGAACTACAACATTTTATTGAGAGGATTTCTGGAATAAATGATTATTTTGATTAATTTATATTTGGAATTTCAGCTTTTAACAGATGGCTTCATCCAAAGTGACTTACAATTACACTAAAAGCATTGAGCAATTGAGGGTTAAGGGCCTTGCCCAGGGGCCTTTGGTGACAGTGTCCACTTGGTGGTAGTGCGGCTTGAACCCATGATCTTCTGATCTCTTGCCCATTCCCTTAACCACCAAGTAATCACTGCTCTAATTATTAATATTTGGGTGGGGAAAAGCAGTCTGCATCTTTGTAAAGTTCACATACATTCAGGTGTATTTACCTTAAAATAAAATGTAGACAAAAACAATTAAAGAAAGTTTTAACATAAACAATTATTTAAAATGTTTGATTATGTTGATTCTTTTATTGTGTGATTCTTTGTATTGTTTTAAGGGATTTGTCTGATTTTGTCTGATGCAGTCGTGCAGAGACTTGGCTGACCGGTGAGGTCTTTGAAGGCGCTTTATAAATAAATAAACTTGAACTTTATAAACAGTTATAAGTTTCACGTAGATTGAAATATTACTTACAGACATTTTCTGTTTTCGAATCTCCAGATTCATTCATCTGACAGTGAACTGCAGAGTACAACTACCATTATTTCATAAACAATACACTATTTTATGGTTATGAGCTGATAACAGAAGTATATTCATCTACACTCAGCATTGATTTAAATCATGTCACTCATGTGTACAATGGATAAGTCATTTAATAAAAAAAATCTGAAGCACACAAACTATCTGGGTGTCATTCTCGCTGTTACGATGCACAATAACCCAACTATTGCATTAGAGTTGTAGTCCTACATCGGGATAAATAGGGAGGGCTGTGTCAGGAAGGGGATCCGGTGTAAAAATAAAGTCGGTGGCAATGTGGATGACATGAGAAGCCGAAAAGATTCACATTCACTCTCAGAAAAAATCCAAATGCTGTCAGAAGTTGGCATACTTTTAATGGCATAGTATTTTACTAAAACTAACCATGTTATTTGTCAGTTACATTAATCATATACATTTATAATTGAGCATATTTGCATTATACATTTTAAAACTTTTGACAGATAATAACACAATTTTCTATCATTGATCTATTTATTTTCATGTAATGTGCAGAAGTGTGATATTTCTACATCGCTTTTATTCAACTTTAGTATTTGTTTTCATATCTACTGTCTAATCCATAAATGATGGCATGTGTCTCAGACATGTGTTGTCTTGCCTAAAACATCAGCAGGTCTGAGATTGCCGAGAAAGTGTTAACAAAAGAATGAAGATCTTTTTTACAGTTAGTAATACGTTTACTCGTTTATCTGAAATTTTCTTTCATTGTTTGAGACAGAATAAAACAAAAAGCAAAAAGGAAGTAATATATGTATTATGTGTTATATTTAACTTTCTTAATAATATGAAACTAAATGTCCAGATCACTGTTTTGTTGTAAAACACAACTACATTTCTCATTTGATGAGGCTAGCTGACATCAACTCTTGCTTACCAATTGCAGTTGGTTAAAATATAAAAATATTTATGCAAACGCTGGAAAACAATACATTGTAATAAATGTATGTTGTGTAATATGTCAAACTTAGTCACACTGTATAACCAAAAGCATGTGGACACATGACCATATCATTGGTAACCATCCCACTCCCAGAGCCACGGGCATTTCAGTAAATTTGTTTCCGCTTTGGCCACTAAAGAGTTTTTTTGTCCTGAAGAACTTTTAAGTCCATGAACTAAGCATGATAATAGATAGATGGTAAAGCTTGTAATCTACATTCAAATTAATTCTGAATTTGTTCTATGCCAGCCACTGAAGTTCCTCTTCATTATACTGATGGTTCCCTGTGCACAGATCTACAAAAACAGGAACCGTTGTCTCACAAATGGACTCGATAATTAAAAGGGTGTCCACATATATTAATGATAATTTTTATTTATCAGCTGTCACAATTTTTAGTTTTAGTATCAGCAGATATTCATAATAATTCAAATGTAATATAGATATTGAAATGTAGTAAGAAAGAAGAACCAGAGACCCATCAGAGGTAATCACACCTACCTTGTTCAGTCAGGCAGGACGTCAGGGCCAAAATCAGTAACACAAGTTTTGATGCCATTTTCAAAAGCCCTCTGAGGCTATACTGGCTTGCTAGGCAAAGTAAGACATAGTTCCATAGTAATATGTCTGTGTCATGACATCCTGCTTCCTCTTTCAACCCTGACTCACCTAGATGCAGACAAATCCTCTCTCCTGTCTCGCTCTCTCTCTTTCATTGCGGACGTGATGCAATCAGTTACCAACTTGTTGCCACAAGTCATGTTAGCTGTGAAAAAAGTTTTTTTTGTGACTGAGGTATGTTCGTTGTGTGTGTGTGTGTGGAATTGGGAGTGAACTGCAGTTGGAAAAGACATTAAAACTATAACGTTGTGACCACTGTGTGTAACTATGTGTTTGAATATGAAATGCGGCTCAACTCTAGACTTATTGGCACCTTGAGTAAAATAGGAAAGGGTACTTTACAACCTTGTGCGATTTTATCTCAATGCAACAATGAAATTGATAAATAACGCCACCTTTCATTGTCAAAATAACCTTTATTTTATGAAATATAGGATTGTTCACATGTAATGTTTGATATGGACATAAAACAAGATTTTATCATCTAGTTTTAGCACTGATTTATCCCATATTGAATCGTGGTACACACATTGGACGAATACACTAAGCACCTGTTGCAGGATACAGAGACAATCACACATACACAACAACAACAACAACAACAACAACAACAACAACAACAACAACAACAACAACAACAACAACAACAACAACAACAACAATTTCAGTATCTCTAACTAACCTGAATCCATGTATTTTGACTATGGGCGAAAACCAACACCAACATGGGGAAAACATGCAAACTCAACACAGAAAACCCCAGACTGCCCTATTCAAACCTCCTGCTGTCAGACGACAGTGCTAACCACTAAACCACCGTGCCATGCTTGAAATTAAATTTTAATGATAATTCCTAAACTGCTAGATACAGTATGTGGATGGCTACAATCATTCATACAGTTAAAAAGTTTTAGTATATAAATGCAAAACTGTGAGTTAAGTGATTTTTGTCAGAATTTGATGGTACACCCTGAATCCTGTACTCTCTGTGCTGTACCTTATGTACTGCTCTCTGTTCTCAGTCGCACAAGTGTGCACATGAAAGTAAGAGCAAGTTTGCCCAAGGTGAGGCTGTGATGCCATTCTTTCCTAGACTGTGAGCTCACGACAACAGGAATAGCAACAACAGACCGATTTGCCCATAGTGATTGTTATGATGTTTTATTGTCTGTATTCTTGCATGACATTAGTTCATTACAGTTGGGTACACTTTATTATTATGTAAAACCAAATGTCCAGATTACTGATTAGTTGTATAACACAATCACACTTCTCAGCTAGCCGACATCAACACTTGCTTACCAATAACATTTACACATGTAAACGCTGGGAATGAATGGTTTATTAATTATCGTATGTTGTGTAATATGTCAAACTTTGTCAGACAGTATAACCAAAAACATGTGGAAACATAACCATATCATTGGTAACCATCCCACTGCAGAGCCATGGGCATTTCAGTAAATTTGTTTCCACTTTGGCCATGTCAGTAAGATTTTGAAGAACCTTGAAGGCCACGAACTAAGCATGATAATAGATAGATAGTAAAGCTTGTAATCTACATTCAAATTAATTCTGAATTTGTTCTATGCCAGCCACTGAAGTTCCTCTTCATTATACTGATGGTTCCCTGTGCACAGATCTACAAAAACAGGAACCGTTGTCTCACAAATGGACTCGATAATTAAAAGGGTGTCCACATATATTAATGATAATTTTTATTTATCAGCTGTCACAATTTTTAGTTTTAGTATCAGCAGATATTCATAATAATTCAAATGTAATATAGATATTGAAATGTAGAAAGAAAGAAGAGGCAATAATTCAGTTCACACCTACCCTGTTCAGTCAGGCAGGACGTCAGGGCCAAAATCAGTAACACAAGTTTTGATGCCATTTTCAATAACACTTTTTGGGCCCTATTTTTTGGTCCTATTTTTTAATGCGTGCAATGAATTAGGTTTTGGTTTTGTACATCTATCTCTTAAAAACATACAAAATGAAACTATTTTTGTGATTTTGTAAGCAAATAGTGCAAATATATATCTAAACAGAGCATTGTATGCCAATGTAATTTGTATATTGTAACTGTGCTTGTAAATTAGAGGTTTTTATATAATTATATCATATTTATACCTTATTACTTTAAAGAAATAAAAACACACACAGCAGTTCAAAGACTCAAGAAGTCTTTTGACTTTAATCGATTCAACATGAACAGGAGGAAAATAAACACTCTTTATTATTTATTATAATTATTTATTATTCTTTATAGTGCTTAGCTGACTTGTTATACTCTTTGATACATGCAAACATAATAATCTAAAGGGCCAAGGTGCTTAAAAAGTTTGGGAAATACTGTGTGAGGTTTAGTAATTTAAAAAATAAGGGGTCGTGGCGCCACCTTGTGATTACTATTAAGTATTGCATGTGTGAAACAAAAATTTGTCATTCGTGTTTAATACATTTAATAGACATGATTAAAATATCAAGTAATACGACAATTATTATTATTTTTTAAATAGTACAATATTCGAACTTCGAATGATAAGTTTGGTCAAACAGCTAATCTTGCGCATGTAACCATTGCGCATGCGCCATGCTACTCCGTTGGCGGGAAATAAACTGGAAAAATTAACATTTTTAAAAATTGTCATTTAGAAGAAACAGATACGATTCTATCGAGCAACATCATGGTATGATATGTTTTGATTTTTTCCTAAACGCATTGGTTTCGTGTATATATTAATAAAGATTTGTTGGTATTGACTCGACACTTTTGAGGTTTGTTGGTGGTTGTTTGGATGGCTTGTTGGTTAAATAAAACTTGTTCTGTTTATACACTGTCTGTCAGAAATTACTGTAATTTGGACAAACGCTAGATTTTTTTTTATTTAAGTAGGTTTTGCATTTAAAACGCTCTTTAATACTGGAGTGATGTGTCGTTTTTAAAGAGTCGGCTCTTTGAATCGGTTATTTTACTGACTCGAGACGCTTTAAAATCATTTAAAGTTGATAGTCGCTGTAGTGTAAGATAAATTAATTGAGATGATTTTTCGTTGCTTTGTATTACAACAAACTTAAATACAATACTGTATGATGTGTGTGCAGCTCAGTTCCCGTAGTGTAGTGGTTATCACGTTCGCCTAACACGCGAAAGGTCCTCGGTTCGAAACCGGGCGGGAACAAGCCTTTTATATTTCTTGTATTTGCGCAATTTTGTCGACTTTATTACACATATGCGACTACACCACACTGTTTTGTATAGTGTATAGGAAATCCGAGCACCCTGAGGAAACCTACGTGGGGAGAACATGCCAATTTCATACATATAGGTCCATGGACTTTTTGTGACGTCACTCTTCATAAGTAAAGATACAGATCAATGATGTAGCCTCAGTTCTCCTCTTAATATAGCAAATACCAATGGGTTAAAGAAAAACAAATTGTTAATGACACTTCTGCCTCACAGCGAGATGGTCTTCGGTTTGATCCCCAGGTGTGGTAGTCTGGGTACTTTCTGTGTGGAGTTTGCATGTTCTCCTTCTGTCTGTGTGGGTTTCCACCGAATGCTCTGGTTTTCTCTGACAGTCCAAAGAGATAGAAGTGTTGCACACTTTCCCTTATTTTCTTTAATTGTAACTACAACTTAAAACAATAATTCCAAGCAGACAATAGTAAATGTATAAACAATTTTCATTTAAAACAGTTTCCATGTTCTCCCTGGATCTTTTGGGCTGTATTGGAGATACAAAGTTACCCATGATCATGTGTGACATTCAAGATTTGAGCTGATAAATCTTGTATTACAAGTAACTACCTATCTCGTCATGAATGCATATAAATAGTGTATAAATATGACTTTAAAATCATCATTAATTAAATATAAACCAGACGTTTCGACAAATATTTCCAATTTTATAGCAAGAAAGATGTATTTTTTTTATTCCTGCTGTTTACTTTCCAGTCTAAAAAAAAAGGTCTAAGTTTGGAGGAGAAAAGAACTCGTATGATGGAGATTTTTTTTGAAACGGTAAGTTAATTTAATTTATATATGTACTTAACTGCTACATGCATTTTCAAAAGTATTACCCAATAACTTTAAGCATTTAGATGTACAGTAGGGGGCACAAGTATCAACTTTAGTTGTAAACCAATTATGCATATATTTAAAAGTATAATTTAGTAATTGTCTTTCTATTTTTTAGAAAGATGTGTTTCAGTTAAAGGACATTGAAAAAATCGCCCCCAAAACCAAAGGAATCAGTAAGTTTTATATACACATAACTTTGATCGTCCTTTTATAGCAATAATAATATAATAAGATTTTGATGTTTTTCTGTGCACTCTGTAGCCCCCATGTCAGTAAAAGAGGTACTACAGAGTCTTGTGGACGACAACATGGTGGATTCAGAGCGAGTGGGAACCTCGAATTATTTCTGGGCTTTTCCCAGTAAAGCTCTACATGCACGAAAGCACAAACTAGAGGAATTAACAAAACAGGTGAGAGACTCTTAATTTAACGTTCACCTGGACAAATGTTCATTCCGATGACGATATTCATTCATATAGCACGAAGATGGAAAGCAGCGCCAAGCGTCTCTTCAGCAGTGTGTTAAAAAAGCCAAAGAGGGAAGACAAGACACCGTAAGAACTGCTTTTCTTTTTTCTTCACTGCAGGAAATGTGTTGAAATGTGATTATCACATTGATGGCAATCAAAATGGGTTTAGGAGGAACGAGCGACTCTTCATAAGGAGCTGATCACTCTGAGAAAGCAGAAGGAGACACTTTGTGCTGAGCTGGAGAAATATAGAGACTGTGATCCGGAAGTGGTGAAGGAAATTCGTAAGTCGTTTACAACATGCAATTACAAAGAATAATAATCATGATTCAATTAACTTGTATATGATTAGAGCAGCGGTAGTTAAGTCCTGGGTTAAGGTAGCTTGGTTCAGGTCCTTTTTGTTTAAAGTTCTTTGTGTGTGTGTTTGTGTATGAGTGTGTTTCCTCCAGAAGTTTTGGTTTTCTGCATGAAGCAATGGATATTAGGCCCTATGCTGTATAAAATATGATGGTTATAAACCCATGATTTTACACGTTGTGGAGTTGTGGTGTGGAGAAACCTTAATGGCAGTTAAACAGTTTAATACTCGAACCTGTAGAACATATTTGGCATGAATTGGAATGTCCGTTGTCAGCCAGCTCTTCTTGTTAAACACCTTTTCCTAAGGTTTAAATGATCTGTTAAGTGTATGAGCGTGAAAACAAGCTTATTCTGCAGTAGTTAGGAGGAACAAAGACTCGAAGGGTGTCGAGCAAAACAAAAATCATGTCAGATGAACTGCCTCTGCCCTACCCCTGTAATTATGCAAATGGTTGTATAATGTTTCTTGACCCACCTGTTTTCTCTTTTACTGACACACCCACTGGGAGAAAATGTGCTGTGGCTTTGAGCTTGCACAAATGAGCTTGTCACAGGCATGTCACATATATCATTCTTGCTTTGGGTGCTGATTTGCAAGATCATGGGTTTGGTCCTTACTGTGTGTCAGTTGCATGTTCTTCCGGTCTGTGTGGGTTTCTTTTGGGTGCTCTGGTTTCCCACCACAGTCCAAAAACAGGCAGTCGGGTTAATTGTGGACACTGAACTGCATAATTCTGTGCCAGCCTAATCATTAATGCATATCACAAATCATGTGGTGATTCTTGAAGGAAATGTTTGTAATTTATATTTTGTCACCTTGTATTTGTTTTGGTTGAACATTTTACACATTCCACACATTTTGCCAATCAATAACCACCAAGCTACTCCTCTGATCATGCTTCTTTATTCCTCCAAAATATCCACCAGCTATTTGATTTGATTTTAGAAATGCTGCTCACATTTATACGATTCTGTTGCCTCCATGTCTGATTTGGCGATGGTCGATATGACCCGGTCGAAAGTCCCGCCCATTTCGTTTAGTGCACATACATCGTTTTACATTGCATAAACAGATACACATTAAGTCAAACAAACAATAAGACTGTAAGTGACACTGTACATGAAAACCCTGCAAATACTGCACCAATATTCAAATGATCTCTCTCTATATATATTCGTTTATCGTCCGTTTTCCCAGTTCCTGGGGTAGGAAGTTAATGTTTAAAGCATCGTTTTTCGTCCGGATGCCCTTCCTGACGACAACCACCAGTAAGTGGTGGGAACCTATGAGACTACTGGACAATTTCACATTTCCCATCAACCTAGTGCATGGTTTTGGACTGTGGGAGGAAACGGGAGTACCCGGAGGCACAGGGAAAACATTCAAATTCCGCACAGAAAGTCCCCAGCCCGACCCGTGGATCGAACCCGGGACTTCTTGCTGTGAGGCGACAGTGCTGACCAGACAGCCACTGTGCCGCCCCAATATTCAAATGATCCACATTTGTAAAAGAAAAAAAAAGAATTTAATTAATTTAAATGAAACACATAAATTGTTTATTCGAAAGGACTTTTTACTTGGATAATGTAGTTTAGTTGTTTCTGATTTTGTAGGTAATGAAAATATAACTGCTAAGGAGGCTGTTTCCAGGTGGACTGGTAAGTTGTCTCTCTTTTCTTGATTGACTTGATTGTTGTTGTAATAATCAAAAAGACATCACTTTTGGGCTCGTATCCATTCGAGCTTAGTCTGCACAGAGTATTATACAATGCTTTGGGTAAAATTTTGAATAAAAACAAGTGAAAATGGCTCCTGGTGACCAAACATGGTGCTTTGTCCCACTTCAGTTTGGTTATGTAGACTTCACGTGAGAGTTTGGGTTTCAATTGGTTGCAATGCCATTTGTTTGTCTTCTCTGTAGAACATTAGGAGTTACCAGCTCTAAAGTTTAAATACCCAACTGACCTTCCTGTACCCCTTTTTGCCAAACTTTTATGTACTTAAATACATATATGATCCTAGGTGTTGTTGTGGTAGCTGATTGCTGTAGGAGCTCCTATTCATGTCTGAGCTTTTTCTTGTAAATTTCCCAAATGTGTGACTAATAAAGGATTAGCTTATATTATCTTACATTGCCAGAGAAATAACTCAGAGAATTTCGTGAGTAAATATGTATAGGAAATATTTCACAAATTGTATTTCTTTCTTTTTCTTTTTTACAGATAACGTGTTTGCCATCAAATCGTGGGCCAAGAAAAAGTTCAGCTTGGATGACGTACGTCTGGATAAAGCCTTCGGAATCCCAGAGGAATTTGACTACCTGGACTGACCAGTGGCTGTGTTACTCACACGCACTATAAATATTTTGTGTGTGTGTATAAAAAAGACCGGGAACATGTGAAAACAAAAAAGTTGACGTAAGACCTTGAGAAAAACAATATAAATCACTTATAATAGCTCAGATGTCCTGGGATTTACTCAAAATATCCCTGGAAAGGAATGTAACCAAAAGTGCCAAATGGATGAAGTGGAAACCACTTCACCATGCAGTTCCTCTTTACAGCGTTTCGACAAAACAGCCTGTTTTCTTTATTGATACATTAAAGTGTATAGCTAGAAGTAAGTAAGGATAGGTGTGTAGTACCAGAGCAAATTGATTTGTTGTTATATCTTTTTAATCCATGTGTGCAAATAGTTGATCGGGCTACATAAAATCATATAACTAACAAAAATATATCGGCTATTACATGAATTACATACGTTACAAAGAGTATCTCGCTTGATTAGTTGTTTATATAGAGCTTACCATTCAGTTTTTTTTTGTCAAGACCAAACGTGTCTTAATTCTTCTTAACAATTATTGTTAAGAACATTATTGTGTAAATTTTCTCAGGTTTTCTTTTTATATCTGGTGAAGAAGCTTTGGTTTAAGAGTGGTATTCTTGTATTAAAATATCATTTTAGTGCACTAAATAATTGTACAGTCATTGACCTCTGCAGCATTCACACTAGACTGGTACACTAATGTTTGTTGCTCTTAGTTATTCAAGTGTTTACTGTCAAATGTGTTTTGGTGCAGCCTGGTGGTTAGAGAACTGGGTTTTAGTCGACAAGCCATGACTGAATTGCCCTTTAGCAAGGCACCTAATCCTTAACTGCTCACTGGGTGCCGTGGCAAGGGCTGCCCAATGCTTTGGGCATGCATGCTCACTTCTGCCCTCTAGTGTGTGTAAATGTGCATTTCGCTGCATGGACTGTGTTAAATGCTAAGGATTAATTCTGCTGTGTAAAAGCACATTGGTTAGCACTAGTAAATGAAGTTGTTTTTCATATGTACTACATGTATTGGCCAGTTGATAAAACTATGTTTTAGCTCATCTGACATTTTATTTCGTACTCTATCAGCATTTAAATATGTACCAAAAAGGCTCACTGTAACGAAACAAACTATGCACAAAGAACATTTACACACAGTGTCATAAATTACACAATCGAGCCAATCTGATTTGAGATTATAAAACCTCTGTGCAAAGGTTCTCAACAGTATCTTTCACATTAGACGAACGTCTGCATGGTAGAATAGATAAACAAGCTGCGTCTAATCTGACTTTGTCATTCTATAGTGCAGTTTTTTCCTTCAGTATTTGCCCTAGTCTGATTTCCACTATTTTTACATACTTATAAATGTGATATTTAATTCATTTGTTTAAAAAAAATCAAACATATAACACATTTCACTTTCATTAATCACATAAATGTATTAGCTGGTTGTGCCAGTCTTTCACGTGTCTAAAGGCATTCGGATCCAATTTTCTTTGCTTTATTGTAATAATTCAATCATCAAATGTCGTTTATGCATTAACTTCTTTTAATTTCCATTGTATGGTACATGTTTATTAAGAAAAAATATACAAATATACAAAACCATAGTATAATATACTTGCCATGGTTGGCAAAACCAAATTGCATTAATTTATATTCTTAATAGCTTTAGGTCAAGCATTCAGGGAATAAAAGTCAATATAATTCAACAATAAGTATTCAATATGAATATTACTGACAAAATTAACCTAAATTATCTTGTTAGTGGCGGCACGGTGACTGAGTGGTTATAGCACTGTCGCCTCACAGCAAGAAGTCCCGGGTTCGATCCCCGGGTCGGGC
>JAOUQU010000025.1:364039-375976 GCA_028566735.1 Ammoglanis amapaensis
TCTCTCTCTCTCTCTCTCTCTCTCTCTCTCTCTCTCTCTCTCTCTCTCTCTCTCTCTCTCTCTCTGTCTCTCTCTCTATCTCTCTCTCTCTCTCTCTCTCTCAGGGCTTGTGTTTTGGAGCAGAGAATGAAGGACGTCTCTCGCTCCAGATTAGTCTCTCTGAGAGAGGAGAACGACCGACTCATTTAGATAAACTGAAGCCCTATGTGCTGGAGAACATCATGGTGCTGCTTATCATCCCTCCATCAGGCGGAGCTGCACGTACGTGTTTGAGTTGAACATCAGGATGTTACAACTGTTACTACTCTAACCATGTAACCATGAACGAACAAAAAAACTCTTAGCATTTACTTAAACACTTGCATCTGCACTGCATGGCTTGTATTTGTAGATTTAAGTCTTACGTTTTTGAGTCTCCAGCCTTGTTTAAAAATATGAGCTGAATGAATACTTTAAAAACATAATTTATGAATTTTATTGTTTTAAAATGTTTTTTTCCCCTTCGATTTCCAGATCCAAAAATAGGAGTGTACATGCTAAACTCCGGAATTAAACAGCTCTTTGTAAAGGTAAGTGCAGACATGAACTCTGAATCCAGAAATGTTTTAAATTACTAATCATATTAAAATCATAAAAGCTGACATGTTTCCTGTTACTTTCAGTATTCTAGGCTGACCGATGGAATTGTTGTTTTTTATTTGTACAGGAAATACTGATGTCAACAAGAACAGACATCTTTGTAGAAAACAACTATTTGCCACTAAAAGCTTCATCCAGTAATCTTACCCAAGTGGCTACACTGTCCTGTAGAAGTGAGTTACATTTTAGATTTTGTAACCACACTAGTTTTTAAACCACATGTGACACAATCCTTGCTGTGAAACACTCAATATTAGTACAGTAAAACAGTAGTGAACACACTTGCCCCAGAGCAGCAGTGGGCATCCCTCGCCACGGCGCCCAGGCAGCAGTAAGAGGTTTGGTGTCTGCAAGGTCAAGGAATCAAACAGACAACCTTCAGATTCGAAGCCAAATTTTCCAACTACCAGGCAACGGCTGCCACATTTATTTAGTAGCTGCCCTTCTAGTTGCATTCATTCAATCAAAAGCATTTAAGTGAGAAAGAAGTGAAGTGCTCAGTCATCCACAGGCCAAAGACAAACTCATTTTATTTGTAGAACTGCTTGATTAAAGAAAAACCTAAATCAATAGACTGAGAGGAAAAGAAACCAATAACTACATTTACAGAATGGAATGTCTTTATGTGTCATTATACATATACAGGTGTACAGTACAATGAACTAGTACTGGCATAACTTGGTCTAGTGTAACCCAGGGACCACGTATATTCAGATGTTAATCTTATGTATGTTATTGTAATTGTGCACATCTTTTGATTCACTTCTTAGAGTCTTTGTCATCTCAAAGTAAAAAATGTTCCAGTCACATCAGCTTGCAGATCCTGAGAAATTGCAGCATGAAAGCATTTCCATTTACACAAAGGTAATAGACTCTAATAATAAATCATTCTGACTGGATTTGACTACTTATGAATATGTACAATATAAGTATGTGGAACCTTTTTTACTTTTAAAGTTATATAAAAATCAGTCAGATAAATCTTATGCATTTAGTTGAATGGCAGAAGTTTAAGGATGAACCTTCCGTGCTCTTGACTGCTCTAAATCATACCTCTTTGCATGCTTATCACTGACCGTAATTTGTTAACTTAGATGAATTAACTGCAGCTCTCACATACATCTCTGTTCATGTGTATTTTCTTTTCTCTCAGTTTTCTCACAGTTTTCTTTTGCGATTTTATCCATATTTTTTCCCTACTGTTGGTTCAGCTTTACATAACTAAATTTCATCATTTTAGGTTGATAGGTATGCCAACTATGCCACGTGTTGGTTTTGTCTGTTTATTATCATGATAAAATTCATCCTCTTTTCCTTTAATTTCGTTCTTTCTATAGGAACTATGACTCCACAGCATGGTTTTGGTTGATAAAAAAGCAGAAAAGCACCGACCAGGTGGAGCTGTGGCTTACTAACCCTCTTCATCTTAGCTTCACCATAACCAACATCTCCCTCACACAACCATCACCTCGACTTTTTAAGGTAAAAACCAGTTTGTTCGCATTATTCTTGTCATCGGGCTGATTCTGAAACATTAATGAGCTTTATTGAAGTGTTCTTTGCTCTGTGGATTCTTTTGCAGCTAGTGAATGTCAGTAAGCCAGGAGGCATTGCCTCTGGCTGCTGGAAGCTACTGAAGCTTCAACTTCTTAACCGAACATTTCCAATCAACGCAGTGGCTCTGGTGACCGTCACCAGCAGCCTGGGGTTTGCTCTTGAGCTGCGGATACATGCCTCCTCCACAGGGTTAAAGGTGAGTGTTTGGGTGAACCTGAGGGCCTATAACAAAGGTTTGATTTGATTAGTGTAGTGGAGATTTATCATTCTGTCTGTAACTTTTACCACATTTGCAATGAAGTGAAAACGATTTTGCAATCTGCTGGAGCAGAAATTTAGATTTCAAACCCTCAAGTTTTAAAATGTCCCACAAAATCATGGCAAGGTGACCATATTTAGAGCTCTAATGACGGATCTTTTTATTTTTTTTATTCCAGTACGGCTTGGTTTTGTATTTTATTGCTGTAGCTAACACGTTATCTTAATATTTTATTATTATAAGCAATCATTGATTATTTTACTTTAGAATAAAGATGTGGTGTTTGAAACCAGGGGTGAGTGTGAACAGCTCTGCCATCTTCATCTCCCCAAAACTGGTGAGTGAAACATTGATGATTACTCTTGTTCAGTTTAGGACTGTATTATTGAGCCAGGACAGTCGCTTTACTTTTCGTGTGCTGTAGGGCGTCTGGAGTGGCAGCAGTCACTACTCCCGAAATCCTCAGCTTCGTTGTGGAAGACAGACAGTGGTTTGGCCTCTGCACTGATTTTTTACCGGAGTACAGAGCTTTCCTGCAGGTACATATCGATACATGTAAATTATTTGGATGGAAATCCAAGACTTGGTGTGGTTACTGGAACGTCTGCATTTTGATGATCTAAAATATTCAATGAAGTTTAAATCTTTATATATTTTTATCTTCTGGATGTTTAGGCCCATTTTTTAGTACGGTCACTGCCATTACTATTATTTTACTGCATGTAGTGACAAAACACACCTGCGCTTTAACAATGCATAGCCATTTGCTATTTAATCTTTATTTTTTTTTATTAAATCAGTGTTCGGATTCAAGCATGCAGTCAGTGTTGTCGTAGGCATAACCAGGCCTGTGTACATCTGCTAGTCTGCAGAGCCCTGAATTAGGAATCGAAACGAAGTCCTTTCTGCTATAAGGATAAAGTTCTATCTACTGTTCCACTGTATCTGAGAAAGGGCTTGAGAATTGCCTATGGCTAAATTGAAAGAATTTTTTAAAATAAAATGTTATAGATTAATGAATTAAACTTAATGGTAATATTCAAGGTGAATATTCACATTGGACATTTTGTGTTCATGAAAAGATATTTATAATACATATTTGTTTCTGTCATTATGAAAGTTGGTAATATATTTTGTTAAGATGATACTTTTACGTCCTGTATGTGTGCACACAGATGGCCCAGGTTTTCTGTAGATTGCTCTTCTGCTTTGGATTTCGGCGCCACACCAGTAAATGAGAGCAAGGTAAAAACTCCTTCGCCCCATTTTTAAATTGTTGTACGTGTTTGTTTTTCTACATATTCCACATCTTTTAAAAAGCAGTCAACAAAATTGCTTCTGCATGACGAAAGTAATTAATTTCCATTTGAACTTTATTTCCACGCCACATTGAATTAGTTCACTAAATCATTCAATTGTATTTTTTCCAGATTAAAAACTTAACTCTGAAAAACCCGACCGGTTCAGTGGTTTTACTGGAGATTAGAACACTTTCTTCCTATCCGGCTCCACTTGAAGCTTTAGACCTGCTCAGTAAGTGGTATGTAACACTTTTTAAAATCATATTTCAGGATAACCATTCAACTAACTAACTTTTTTCCAACTGTAAACGTTGCATTCGATCATTTTTACACATTGTACAGAGGAACTTAGCGTTACAAACGGTTTTACATGCTTGGGTTACGTATGAAATATTCATTGTACAGACAGATTTTGGCTAACGAAACGACTCTTGATGTCACTAAGTGCACTAACCTAATTTACTTTTTGATAAATTGATACTGTTTTATTTGTAAAACGCTGGGTGTGTTCGAACATTTTTACCTAGAGAGCTGTCTGACTAGATCGGGTTTTATTAAGCCTTATAAAGCAGGTTAGGTGAATTCTGATGGATTACATCACACTTTGCTACTAAGCTAACAACAGGACTAGGTGGCACTACACTGTAACATCTCAAATAATTTCCAACAAAGCGGCATGGTTTTTTTTGTGATTGAGGTTGTTGCTTTGCATCCAATGCTGTCTTGTTCCACAATGAATGTAACGTCTCACTAGGCAATTTTCTATTACTCTATTTTGTAATTGAATAATTTATCAAGACTGCAAAAGAGGGTCTTTGATTTTTTGAACACACCGCATACACAGTAGTTGTGTTTTCTTTATATGTTGTAATGTATTTTCTATAATTAAAGATTTATGAGACATTTTACATGTTTGTACGTTAAAAATGCTTGGGAGGATTGACAGATTAATTCTCTTTAAATTATTTCTTATGGGACAAATTGGTTTAACATACAGACATTTTGACTTGAGAACAATGAATTTCAAAAGTTATTGTACATATCGTACAGCTGTTTACACACTTCTTTTGTGTATTGCAATAAATTTACTGGTTTATCTTAGACTGATGTCCAAACTACCTGCATCTGTTACTTCCTGTCTCGATTCTAAACTCTCCTGCCATTTTTATTGACACACAAATACCTTTCACTTCTTTTATTGTTTGAGATTTTTATTTCTGTCTTTTTCTTGTTTTGCAGGTTCAACATCAGTCCGCTCTCAGTGAACATCACGACATCAGAGTTTTCTTTCATGTCTGTTGACCACAAGGTAAAGTCATTTAAACACTTTTTGTTTTATTCCTAAAAGTCGAGACATGACCGTTAGCTTGTCTTAAAGTGATTACTTCTTATCACATTGTTAGTTATGTGTGCTGAGCTCAGTATCGTTTGTCCCGCCAACAGGTTCATAGAGGGACAGTGTAGCCTAGCGGGTAGAGCGTTGGGCTGTGAATCCAAAGGTTGGGGGTTCAAATCCAGGCTCTGCTACATGGCCACTGTTGGGTCCTTGAGCGAGACCTTTAACCCAGGGGTTTTAACCTTTAATCCAGCGGTGCCGTACTGCGGCTGACCCTGTGCTCTGACCCCAAACTTCCAGACAAGTTGGGATATGTGCAGAGAAACATTTCGTTGTACTGTACATCTGTATATGTGTAAGAACAAATAGAATTTGAATTTTGATAGATTACATAGCGAGAATGC
Organism: Ammoglanis amapaensis; assembly: GCA_028566735.1. Classification (NCBI taxonomy): domain Eukaryota; kingdom Metazoa; phylum Chordata; class Actinopteri; order Siluriformes; family Trichomycteridae; genus Ammoglanis; species Ammoglanis amapaensis. The sequence goes on from JAOUQU010000025.1 coordinate 369,536, forward strand.
TTCTTAAGGAGTTTTACATTGAGTGTAGAATGAGGTCACGGCAAGTCACTTGAGCTCACCTTCTGCAAATTTTGCGTTTTAAATATATTTAAATGTTGGGATTTTCATCAGAGTGGGCAAAAACAACATTAAGAAATATCTGTATTTGTGTGTATAAGTGAAGACTTATAAATAAACCCAATGTGTAGAGTAATTTTAATATACTGTTGTTTTTGTTTCCTCAGACGGTGTCCTCGGTTAGTGTACAGAGAATGATTTTGCAGCCTTGGGAGAGCAGAAGTCTAAGTGTGGCGTACACGCCTAGTCAACACAAACCTGTCACCTCTGTCCTGCTCATTAGGTACATCGACAAATGTTATTAACTTATGACTTAGCTTTTTTTTTTAATACCCAGAAAGCTAGATTAGACCATTTTATTATTACAATTTATCACAATTACTATGGCTTTTATTAGTTTATATATCATACATTTCGTTTTTGGCAGAAATTGGTCGTGTTGTAAAATCACTCTGATTAGTTTTGGCTGGTTTAATCAACACAATTTGTTGTATTCATAGAAAATCGGTTCTACTGCTATTGAACTCCGTCTTCTCCTCTCCACAGAAATTACCTGACAGTGTTTGACCTGGTCTTGGTAAAAGGCTTCGGTGCAAAAGAGCTCCTGCGTGTGGGGGGGAAACTACCCGGTCCTGGGGCATCACTCCGCTTTAATGTTCCTCAGTCCACCCTCATGGAGTGCAGAGATGGTAAGATTCAGTCACACTGTACATGGAGACCGACTTGCAGATCAAAATTGAAAAGCAGCTTTTTTATAAATAAAAAACAGGATACAAAATCGTAACCATAGTAAACAATAGTAACCGAGCAAAGTCCAAAGAAACAGAATACATGTGATATATTATTATACATGTGGTTATATATTATTATATATTTGAGTGAATATAACAAATTTTGGCCCTTGTGTCCCTCAGGTCTGCGTAGTCGCCTCAGTAAGCCATTGTTTGCCATCCAGAAGAGTTTTAAAGTGGAGAACGCAGGAGAGCTCCCTCTCACTGTCATGTCCATGAACATTAACGGCTATAAATGCCAGGGCTTCGGCTTTGAAGTACTGCAGTGCCGATCTTTCAGCATCGACTACAACTCCTCCTCTGAAATCACTATCGCGTATGTTTATACTTCCTAATGCTTCCCCATAATGTTCATTCTGGCTGGGCGGATGGATGGATGGATGGATGGTTGGATAGATACATAGACAGTCAGACAGGAAGATGGGTAAATTAGGTAAATATATAGAGACAGATAGATACCTGAACAGACATATGTATATTAGATAGATTAGATAAACATATAAAGACAGATAGATACATAGACAAACAGATATATGTATTAGATAGATTAGATAAAGATACACAGACAGATATGTTTATTAAATAGATTAGGACTTGCATGGACAGATAGATAAACAAACAGTTAGTAGTGCTGGCTCTGATAATGACACTGCAAGTTGATTAAGCAGCTCTTTAATAACGTTGAAACTTTAATTTATGTTGATTTTCTTGTTTTTTTGCGTGTACTTTAAGTTGTTGGCTATTGTTTTAATATGTTTGTTTGGTAGTTTACTGCTTTTGTAATTGTATAGTTAGTTCTAGATGAATGTGTTCCATGTTCTGTGTGTCAGTATAAATGGGTACTGTCTCTTTAAGAGAACGACATTCTCTGCTGGTGACAAGGAGGGCTGGGAAGGACAGGAAAGTATAAATTAAAAGCAAATGGATGGTTCTCTTAGCATTTGCAGTGTCCAGTATCTGTTTGAAAATTCTATTTTTGGCTATCATGGAATTAAAGTTTTTTTTTCTTTTAAAACTTGCAAAGCATCAAAATGGATCGATTCCAGCTCTGACAGATACATAGTTTGATTGATTGTGGCCTGCTTGATATATTTGATATTGTTTTGCAGTGTCTTTTTTGTCTTAATACTACCTGTCTTCACTTCAGGTTCACCCCAGACTTCACATCATCATGGGTGATCAGAGATTTGACACTAATAACACAGCGTGGTTCTTCTTTTCCCTTCACCTTGAATGTCACTTTGCCGCACCACATGCTGCCTCTCTGCGCTCAGGTCGTACCTGGACCTAGCTGGGAAGAATCTTTCTGGGTCATCACACTTGTCTTTACATGGTTAGACACACTTACACATACATACATACACACACACTGGCAAGTTGTAATCTAAACTAGATATATTGGCGCTCGAGTTGTATAAATATCACCAGCGTTTTGACACATGCATTCATGTGTGTTATAATTTTATAATGTTAAACAGTAAAAAAGTCAATAATCAGTGTACACCGACCAGGCATATTATTATGACAGTAGAGGTCATTGTCTCCTTACTGGCACATGTGTGCATATATTAGGTTGCAAAGGAACATTCTATCTTAAAGCTAATGTGTTATAAGTTTAAGTTGAATTTGAGTTTAACAAAGGCCAAAATGTCACTACGTGAATTTTAGTTTTGGGGCTTTTGTTCTTTGTGTTGTACGACTAGCTTCTCTCTGGCTGGAGTGTGTCTCATGGCATTTTATCAGGCTCAGTACATCCTGAGAGAGTTTTCCACTCCAGCGCCACGAAGCAACCACAACTCCAACCCTCGTGAAAACAGCAACCATAACATCCCAACCAACACAAGGTACTTCCTCCCAGCTCGTTTTAAATATACACGAACGATGTAGATTATGTTCTCATTTATGTTACTGCATTGTAATTTGGTAATTGGCTTAAAACAGCCAAATGGTGGATGTTTTATTTAAACACAAAGCATTGACCAGATTTAGTTGTGAAAGCAAGTGATTTAGTAATAAGAAACAAGTTAATAATAATAAGAATATATAATATATAGCAGTTAAAAGTAGGTAAATGTTCCACATCTTACTAATAATTAATACACAAAGCCATTCTTGTAACACTGTCAGATTTCTGTATTTATTCATAATGGTTTATTTCAAGGGTCTATTTTAAACCACAAGATTTTCAAAACTTACTAAGTGTGAAAAGATTGTCAGTCAGACAGACAAAGAGACAGATTGTTTTCAATGATGTTTGGTCCTAAATTGTCATGTTATTTTTTTAAAATGATGTCACTATAGTTTCACATAATTGATAAAAGAATCCATGTTGTTTGTCTTCTAGTAATAAGGGTAAAGGCAGCTGCAAGAACTTCTCTGACACAAGTCACACCTCTGATAAAGGAAAAGGGCGAGGGTCTACAGCACTGGCTAATGGCACAACTCGGTCTCAAGCCCCATCAAAAAAGAGCTCGGGTGGTTCCTCTCAGCCTCAGAAGAAACAGACGCACGTTTCCTTTCTCTATAGATACAGAAGCAATTCTAATGCTACTGCTGCTAATGCTAATACCAACGCTTCAGTGGACGAAGAGAGAGACGAGCATATGTTCGAGCCGGATCCAGAAGTCTGTCTTAATAACAACAATAATGAGGAGTGTTTCAATGATCCATCAGCAACGAAAGAACAGATCACAGAGGAAAAAGCTTCTCCAGGCTTTATGTTTCCAATGGAAGCGCTTCCTGGGTTCTCTGAAAGCATTACAGCCAATCATCTTCCGCTGTGTCAGAGCCAAAAGATGGAAGAGGAAAAATGGGCAAATTTGGACATCGAGGTATGAAATGTTTTAGGAAAGGAGAACAGAGTGAAACAATGTTAACTGAAAAACCTGCAGTTCAATCGAATGCTGATGTGAATAAGTGATATTCCCTTAATTTGTCGCTCTCCAGAGCCTCTTTACACCTCATAAGCAATTCGGAATATGTCAAGCAAGATAAGCAACCTGAATTATTATTATTTCATACAACCACAGTCCTGAAAGTTCTGGCATCCTTTTACCGGTGTTTAGTTCACACAGCGCATTATAAAGGTTACGTTTTGCTTGACACCGCACCATGTGACCAAATCGTCTTAAACCAATTCCAGAAATTTTGTTTGGTGCTTTGGTATTTGTTGTCACAAATTCTAAGGTGGGAAATCTATAGTATGAATGTACAGCTAATAGTTTAGGTTTGATTCGATTAATTGGGTATAAACTAGTAATCTGTAGGACGACGGTTCAAACCTCACTTATAGTGTTGCCTAAAATGTAAAAATATAAAAAAAAATTCAATTAAAACTGGTTGAGAAAGGATTTGCATTTGACTCACGTGACACATCTGGATGAGGTTATTTGCGGTTCCCTGAGCTTACATATTTTAAAACGTTTTGTGCGGGCAGAGATCAAGCCGACTGCTTTTTTGTTGCTTTTTTCCAGCTGTGGAAATTCTCCTATTACTGTTAGTGTGTAACGTTCTAATCTCTTTAGCAGAAAGAAAGTGCTCAGAAGAAAAGAGCTGAAAAGGATTCAGAGCTCACAGTGTCCAACACCAAAATCAAGAAAAACTCCGGAAAGAACCGCAGAAGAACCGTGGAATCAACTCCTATGTGAGTGCTTGAATTATAGTCCGCTGTTATCAATAGGTTTTAAATTACCCAACTGTCCTTGAAACTAAACCACCAACCAATTTACCCACAGGCTCCCAGAAACCAATCCTGTGATATTGACCGAGTGTGGGAGAGAACCAGATTGCAAAGATCTACGTAGTGCAGCTAGAACCCGCAACCACCCAATCAGTATGAAGCTAGAGATTCCCAAAGCAGCCGTGACAGTGGAGAGTCCCGCTAAACCAAGTGGTACTTTAAAAAAGATATATATCATTATTACATTTTTATTACTAGTCTGGAGTCTTTGTATTTTGTCCATTCATCTTGAAAATGTTGTTGTGATTGTTGACATGACAGGAAAAAAAGCAGACATGAAAATATAATTTGTAATAAAAATGATCTTAGTATTGTGATTCAATTATGATTTACTCTAGATTGTATGATTGCTTTAGTTAAAACAGAGACATTCTGTAGCTGTTTAAATGGTTTGCATTCTGAAACGAGGTCATTAGGTGTTACACTTGCTTGCCTGCAGTTCAGACCTGTATCTCATTGAAAACCTGTGAAACATTGTAAAGTGCAACAATTTCATGCAGGGGTGTGCTTGGTCAGACCCCGCCGGAAGGCTCCCGAACGCCGGACTCAATGGGAGTCAGGTTCTGACTCAGGGAGTTCGTCCGGCAGCGTGAAAGGCAGCAGGGGGTCCTGGGGCAGCTGGAGCAGCGTGGAAGGAGAGAAGGATCCCAACCGAGCTCGAACAAGTGAGAAACACAAGCTTTAATCAAGTCATTAGCCTTAAAGTCGTTTTCTTTTTATATTTCTGTATCATATGCAATGAGATGCAATTCACCACCACTGTGCTAGGGGGCAGAGAGTTTCTGAGGGTTCTGTCACATACGTGTTTACCTTCTGGTTTTAGCATCAAGCGGAAAAAATGTTGTAGATTTTTGCTGATTGATATTGAACAATGAGTGCTTTTAAGTGTTGGAGCGTAAACAAAACATTATAGACATCAAGGCCATGTTGCATAGAGAAAGCGACAACATTAACTATAAGTGTGTGTACTCTATTGTTTTGATGGTTAAAGTGCTTGACAATGTTGATTTGATGCAACCCTTTGCCACAAAGATACTAACGGTTAGCAAGGATTCAAGCAGTAGACACACAAACCACAAGAGGAAACGTTTTAGTCATCAAAACAATGGATGTATAAATTTATATTTAGTCAGACTTGCACTACCTCAGATTACATTATTAATAATTTTAGTCCCTCTATGGTTTACAAGATGTAGATAAAAGTTTTAACAAGGGGGTCTCTACTGCTGCAGACCTTCATCCCTGATCTATGAGATTTGCAACATGTTGCCTACAGATTGCTCTTTTTTACTTACACGAGGGAAGTTCCTGTGAGACTCTCTGAGAACTGTATTTTGTGGATTATCTAAACTATTGGCTGTGCTGATAGCAGGGCTGAGATTTAAACTCTTTATTTTATGGTGTTTTAGACCCTGTGCCAACCCGAACTTTTTAGCTTTCTCTGTCCTAATAGCATTTGTGTTAGATGCCTAATATTATATAATTAAAATGTTTTTGTCCATTGTGTACAGGGGAGGCACCACAGCACAACATGTACACAACCGAGCGTGAGTGTTACCCACAAGTGAACAGCTCCTTCAAAACTCAGAGGTACAGAGATCCAGCAATTTTAATAACATAAACTGAGATCCATCTAGATCAGGGGTCACCAACGTGGTGTCCGCGGGCACCAGGTCGCCCGCAAGGACCTCATGAGTCGCCCGTGGGCCTGTTCTAAAAATAGCTCTTTATAGTGACACTTACCAGCGAGCTGGTAATTAATTTTTTGTCGTTATTTTTTTTTAAATCACACTTGCATTAGTGTAAATTAGAAAATGACAATCTATGTAATATATTGTAGCGATCGCTTAATGT
>JAOUQU010000025.1:453404-467818 GCA_028566735.1 Ammoglanis amapaensis
ACACACACACACACACACACACACACACACACACACACACACACACACACACACACACACACACACACACAGAGTAGCACTTCTCTCGATTTCTCTATCGCACCACTAATTAGTCTTCAGTCCTACTGCAGTATCAAACCCTAAAATGTTGGAAATCAAATGCCACCCAGTTAAATATATTTGCTTGACTTTAGTGCAAAGCCATTCAGTGCAACCAAATGAAGTTTTACAAGAAACATCTCAAATCTACTTTTATCCTATTGTGTGTACAGGGGAACAGTTTTAATGACAAAGATGACCACCGACCTTCTGATTAACAGATTATTTGAATTGTATTAGGTAGGCAGTAGGCTGCAAGTTATCGCTCTAGGTTTTTAGACAGTCCTTTATATGTTCTAAGTTCCCAACTTGCATAGTTTCACACACAAACATATGGAACTCAATAAGAGTCGACGGGGTATGTACAAGGAGTCTAAGAAATGAGTCTTAAACAATACATTACACAGTGTAGGCACTCGACAGTAGAATAAATACAAAAAATATATTCCTGCGTTAAAGAAGTAACAAGACAAGTGTTGTTTAGTACATGATTCTGTGTACATGGTACATGAGATTTAAATGTGTTCCATATGTTAGGCAAAAATACAGTTTAGTTATATTTATTGAAAAAAAGAGTGATATGATTGGGTCTTTTCAGCTTCCTGGAGAAACTTGTGGTCCTATGCAGTACAATTCCCCAACCAGACAGTGATGAATGTGCTACGATTGGCCTCGGCGGTTCTCATGTACAACATGGTGAGGATGGGAGGTGGCAGATGAGCTTTTCTCAGTCTCTTCATTAAGTAGAAAAGCTGTTGAGGTTTTTTGGTGATGGAGCCGATGTTGACGTTCAGTGTGGAGCGGTTTCTAGTCCATCTGGTCCACTAGTCAACTAGTCCTAGTCAACTTCAAGGTCATTCAGTGTTTAGTATGGAAGGATATAAATATATATAAGGATATAAATATAAATACTAAAATAAATTGTCCAGTGTTTATTCCATTTTTCCCCTGTTCTATCCATAAATTGTAAATAATGCTTTGTGTATGTTTTTAGAAAACAAAGTCCATATCACAAGCATTGAGGAAAATGATTTTGCTGCAATCTGTGCTACACACACTGGTTACTCAGTAAATGATGAAACGATTTTCATGGCATCAGGATCTGCTTTAATTGTTCTCGGGATGAAACTGCCTAAAGTCGTTCCCCCGAAATTTTAGCTCAATCGTTGCTAGCTGAAAACCCAGAAGCAAAGTGCTTCTATTTTGGTCTCATGTTATTGACTGGTACATTTTACTGCATTTTAAAGGAGGTTAAGTCAAGAGACTAAATGACTTAGATGAAAGGCAACATCCAGAATATTTTGCTTTAGCTCAGCTTTTCATTCCAGCATATCATATAAACCGAGCACCTGAGAGTGGAGAAAATAGTTGAGAGTTATCAGAGTTTACAGCTCTCTCTAGTTACAGCTATGAGAGAGGAGACGAGTGTTGAGGTCAGCGCTTCTGCTGCCGACAGTCTCTTATCTACCGCAAAATATACACTCTTATTTATACTCTTCCAGCTTATCATTTATCTGCTTAAACAACGAGCGTTCTTATAAATAAAACATCTCACTTAACCGATATCGACCAGTACGTTTTGGCAAGTAAGGTCTTTTATTTCACAATGTGCTTTCAGTTGAATTTATTGTTCTTTGTTTGTTTATTTATTTATTAACATCAGGTTTTTGCAGTTATATGTAACACCCATGACAGGAGATGGCCATTCATTACACACATTACTCACATCAAACACAGTTATGGACATTTTAGTGTCTTCAGTTTGCCTAAACTGTATGTTTTTGAAATGTGAGAGGAAGCCGGAGCGCCCCAGAGTAAACCCACGCAGACACAAGGAGAACATGCAAACTTCGCACAGAAAGCTTCCCTATGCGACAATCGTGCTTGAGACTTCTTGCTGTAAGGTGACAGTGCTAATTATTTGTATAGACACAAGTTTATTGTTGTCTATAAATTTGGAAACTGTGTGTTTATATTATGCATGTTAGTCAGGATATGATTATTTGCCTTTCTGGTGAGTTCAGCTAAATGAAGCAAACTGTGATTATTCAAATTTATATATTTTTGTCAGTTTTAATCTAGTAAAATTCGAGTGAATGATGGGTGGGATTTTTTTCTTGTTGTAATTAAATAAACGTCAAACTGCATCTGCACAGTATGGCTGCAAAACTTGTTTTGTAAATAATGATGGAATGTTTATGTAAAAAATGATTCACCAGTGCTACAAAATTCTGAGAAAAAGAAGTTTTTTGCAAGACCCTAAAACGACTCGGTTCCAAAGGTTCCATTGCCTGACATCGTGTGTCTTTGCAAGAAGCTGGTACATGAAAGTACATCATTCATTCAATCGACTCATAAAGTCATTCTAAAAAAAATTAAGTCAAATCTGATATCACTCTGAACAGAACTCCAGTAATTATTCTCTCATGTATCCGAAAACATTTTAAAATAAATAATAGAGCATTACTCTGCCATTATGGATTATTATTGCAATCGATACTGAACTGGATCTCTCCTAAAAGGCATCAAATAGACAACATAACATATAAATGCCATTATCAGTAGGTGTTTTTGAATGCTAAAGAAGTAGGTGGTAAGAAAGCATTTCATACGGTTAGGTTAACCATAAATTGTTAAATTAAGCTTTAAACTGTAGGGTAAAAACACACGAGCATGTTCATGAGTACATGAACTCCTCGAACATTGCGCATTACAATTGTGTGCATGTGTGTTTACCCATTTCCAGTCATTTCCAACTCTTGGGTCCTTGCTACCGGTCCACAGAGTAACTCAGCAAATGTTTTTTTTACGGTTGCCAGGTCTTTCTCCAACCCTTATCGCTACGGGATCTTGTGAATCTATAGGACAATTTTTCCACATCTTCGATCAACCTAATGCATGTTTTTGGACTGTGGGAGGAAACCAGAGTACCTAGAGGAAACCCACGCTGACACGGGGAGAACGTGCAAACTTCGCACAGTAAGCTTCCAGACCGACCTGGGACATGCTGTTAGGCGACATTGAGGCTAACCACTTAGCCACTGTGCCACCCATGCACATTACAATTACTTCAGGGCAAATATTAGGGAGACACTTTCTTTCTAGGGACACTCGTCCAGCAGAGATAGATAGTATAGCTTTTACTTTCAGAAAGATAACACTGTGAAATGCTCGGATATTTTAGTAGTTAGTTTCAGTAGTTATCGTTGAGTTGATATTGAGTTAAGTTGAGTACTTGTTGGCTTTTTTTCAATATTACTGGAAATGCAAGTGAAGGTAAAACGCAATACTGTTACTGTGAACTGTCATGGACTAACAAATCAATAACAATTTTGTTTCTATTGATTGCAATGAATTCTCTCAGGCTGCTGCATCCCTAATAAAACCCATTTCAAAAAATTATTCCTATTAAAATAATTTGGTGTGTAAACTGTGCACAGTCAGTAGGAAAAACCAGCTCTTTATCTCAATGCCTGAAAATCCATGTTTTTTCCCTTATCCACATCTCGTGTTCTTTCACCTTCGTCAAAGACGTTTAATCTTAGATGCAAGGTCTGTATGCTGAGAAGCATTTTTCCCTGTCTCCCTTTTGGCTTGGCGACTTAGGACTCGATCGATTTTTCCGCGATCGATAGCGCGAAGTTGGAATTAACAGGAAAGCGAGTGGTGCGTCCCACAGGATCAGAGCAGTCAACGGGACTGATGAATCTGGTGAGCAGTGCCGCTGTGCACACGAGAGCAAGGTGTATCTGAATTCAATTTGTCATCAGACACGCACAGCCAATGATCTCTGAAGCGGGCCTAAATCGCCAACCAATAATCTCCCTCGCAAAATCCCCTGTCTCCTCCCGTCCAATAACGCCGCATCCCTTGTCACTTTCCTGGCTGCCAACCAAGCCTGAAGAAATAGAGGTGCCCAACAGGGAAGGTGAAGCGGAACATGTTGAAACTATGGCAGCCGTCTCTCTCACCTTGAACTCTAGTAAAAATGTTTTTTTCTTCTTCTAAAGCTGCTGTCAAAATTGCTGACGATGCAGGTTCTTGTCCATCAGGAAGGAAATGTTGGTGTTGGCCAGGGGCTTGGCTACCACTAGCCAATGAATTAAACTGTCATACATTCACTAAAGGTTACAGAAGTGCACAAAGGACGTTTCTGATTGAAGCTGAGAGTAAGAGACACTTTGAAGTGTCAGAAAGTCGCAGATAGATGTCTCCTCCTTGTAAACGTTTAGGCTAAATGTGAGCACAAAACAGAGAGGTGTAGAAGTGAAGTACACTATGTTGGAAAGCCCATTTGTCATCGCTAGTTCGGATGTCAGTGGGATGACAGTCATAAATGCCCCATGAGCTGCTCTGATAAAACGGACACAGTGCTTTCTCATTTCTCTACAGACTCTGGAGAGAAGTCTTGGAAAAAGAGAGAAGAGAAAAGTAGTGGCTCAATTATGTGATCATTATGTTGTTGTCATTCGACTCAATTCATTCAACTTTTCTATCTTTCTTGTTTAGCTGTTTTTATTGCTTCCTTTTATGTGAAATTCAGGTACTTTAGAGCTTTTAATGTAGATAAAGTGATTTTCACTGGTCTTCCATGTCGTCTTAATGATGGTGCTCTGCTTCGATGTACAAGGGTTAGACAATGAAACTGAAACACTTTTAGTGCGGGAGGTTTTATGGTTAAATTGGACCAACCTGGTGGCCAATCTTCATTAATTGCACATTGCACCAGTAAGAGCAGAGTGTGAAGGTTCAATTAGCTGATAAGAGCACAGTTTTAAGATAGCAGATAAGAGCACCTCTTCTAGAGTTTAGAAGAGGATAAATTGTTGGTGCAGGTCTTGCTGGTGCATCTGTGACCAAGACAGCAAGTCTTAGTGGTGTATTAAGAGCCACGGTATCCAGGGTAATGTCAGCATACCATCAAGAAGGAGGAACCACATCCAACAGGATTAACTGTGGATGCAAGAGGCAGCTGTCTGAAATGGATGTTTGGGTTCTAACCCGGATTGCATCCAAAAAACATAAAACCAAGGTTGCCCTTATCATGGCAAAATTAAATGTGCACTTCAACTCAACTCACCTGTTTCCACCAAAACCGGGAGCTCCACAGGGTCAGTATATACAGCCGGACTGCTGTAGCCAAAACTTTGGTCTCTTGTACCAATGCCAAACGTCGGTTTCAATGGTGCAAGGAAGTGTTATTCTCATAAAGCCGTGCTGTCCAATCCAAGTGCCAGAAATGGTGAAGTGAAAAGGTGTATAAGTGTGGGGGTGGAAGATTCAGTCGGACATTTTTTGAGCTATTAACATTAAATGCAAATGAACTATTTTAATACATATTTATTGCAAATGGTAAAACAACAATTCCAACCCAGCACAAATAAATCTAACCTGTCTGGGGGAAAACTACTTTCTGAAGGAGTAAATCCTTTATCTTATTTAAAATATCTTATCTAAATCCTATCTTATTTAAATATTAAATTCTCACTGTAAACTTTAAAATTAAAAACATAAACACCTATTCAGAAGTACAAAACATTGAGACACATATGAATCCATGTGTTGGCTGTTATTTTGATTTTCCATTTGATGACTGTCAAAATAAAGTTATTTGATCTTGAATAGGAAATACATTTTAGATTTGAATTAAAAATATGTAATGAAAATAAACAAAATAATACAATTTGTTATGCAACTCATTCAATTTTTCATCTCCTTCTCTTAATGAGATCAGCAGTAGAACATTATTTTATTTCACCCATCAGGCTTAACTGCATGGTGTGTTTAATTTTGCTTATCAGTAGCTATAATGTCAGTGTAGAAAATGGGGCAAAACAGCATGAAGAAATTAACAAATTACGAGGTTCTTGTACCAGTATACAACTTCACAGGAATAAAAATAAAAAAAAATGCAGAAAAAAACTAGAAAAGAATAAGAGATCAAATCAGAGCACAGTGCACATTTCTAACAGAGATCAGTCACACACTGGCACACTCGACCTAGATGCTTCACTGCCCTGACCGTCATGGGGATTGTCAGGTAACCACAGTGATGTGGGCCGAGTGTGTCAAGTAACCGCGGTGATGCGCCCTGCGTATGACAGGATGCCACAGTGAATTGGAGGCCGTACCCCCCTCCTTGGCAGCGAGCAGCCCTCCCCGGGGTTCCTGAAGTGACAGACGGTAATCAGTCATGATGCTTTAATGTCTGCCAGTTCACCCAGGTCACTAATAAACAGACAAAGCTTGGGTGCAGGAAGAAACCCTTGCATGCAACAAGTCAAATGTTGACACGAAATAAGCCATGTGCATTTTAAATCTTTTAAGAGCTTTGAGCGTTTACCTGGAGTCTTGTATCTTAATGATGTTGTTGCCTAGTGGTTAAAATAGTGTTCTAGAAATCAGAGGATTGCTGTTTTATTCCCCACCACTGCCTGGTTGCTGCTGTTGGGCCCTTGAACAAGGCCTATACCCTTTAATTGTGCTTACTGTATACTGTCTAAATGCTGAAAGTCAAATCTTTGTGACAGGATAGGACAGAATAAATGAAAAGACTTACTTCTTGCAATATTTGTTATGGTAAAATGGGGTGGAGTGTTTAGAGCCTATTTCAGCTGTTCAGTAGACACAAGGCAGACATTAACACACCGGATGGAGTAGACACAGATACATACACACAGACGAATAACCACCCATTCATCTTTAAAGTATTTTAAAGTCAACTAACCTGACCGCATATTTTTGGAGTGTGGCAGGAAACAAGAAAACTCCATATGGAAAGGACCATAAATCTAGCAGTTTTTAATCTATTTAATTTAATTTGGGTAACGTTGAATTTTAAATATTGCGCTTATGGAGTAAGATGTTTTATTTGGCGGTTATAATGTGCATCTGAAATCAGAAGCGTAAACAAAAACAAAACGTGTAGCTGTAGTTTTAGTAACACGACTAAGCTTACATGCTTGCATGGCTGAGCATTTAATAGAACTGAACTGACTTTATTTGCATAAATATTGCACATTTATACACAGGACAATTAAACAATTGTGAAGAACAATTAAATTCTTTTTGTGCATCTGAATGCAGAGTCAGCCACTTTACGCTGAAGCCGAGACAGTTTATGACCCAAGAGCATTTTAAAACTTTTCATTGATAGCCAGAATCATTACATGACATCTTTAGCATTTAGCCGATGCCTTTATCTAAAGTGACGACAATACACAATTTTGACCAATTGAAGGCTAAGTGACTTGCTCAGGGAAAAAATAGTGACAACTTCACTGCGCTTAGTAAAAACTACTGACTATCACTAGACAGTCATTCATTCTAAGCCATAGCCATTCGGGTATCACTATAGGCCAATCAGACATTTACATACAAAGAGATCAGACACAACAATTCATTGGGAAACCACGATCATACATTAAAATACAATTAGCTATGGAAATGTCTTACCTGGCTGTGTTGCTAACTAAGCTGACACAAGCACCTCTACTGATTCAATCTCTGTAGCTCAATATTTTATTATTATTTAACCATTCACTTTAACCAATTCACTTTAAGACTAGCGTTTCACATACTGATTTTAGTGCTCCTCCACTTTATACACCTGGTTCTGGTACTATGCTAAAGCACACATTATCTCTTCAGTCTGTTCTTCCTCATGCAGCAGACTTCATCGATTTTGTCCATTATCATCATACTACATGTACTACAGGATATACTCCAGTGCATTCTCCTGCTTTGCCAGCTTAGGTGAATGGAAAATAACATAAGAAGAATATGGAATTTTGACAATAACTGTTTTTATCCTTCTCGATCAGTGTGCCAGACTTGTGTATATACGAGAGAAACAAGCGAGGGTATGAGGGGGTGTGTGATAAAAAGATTGTATATGCGAGTTTTAGTGGCGTAATGAATGATTACTGTGCTGGAGAATGTGAACACAGAGACATATCATCAGGAGACAGTAGGCTGTCAAACAGGTGGAGAAGGATGAGGCAGAGTTGACTTGATACTGCGTGGTGTCGCTGCTGATTCAGTCGATTAACCTTATCGATGAACACATTTAGCTCTGTATCTGCTTACATTTTTGTTCCATGGCAACAATTCCCACTTGTTCCTTTACTGTTTTTTGTGAGTTTTGTGATACATATTTAGCTTTTCCACAAAACCAAAAACGTCTATCTCCAAAACAGCATGAGATCTGTATTCGCTGTTCTCTCTTCTGTCTGTTTGTGCTATCGAGTGACTCCACAGGGTGACTGATGCCATATTGCCTTCATTCATCACAAACCTGCCAGTGTCTCAATGTCCTCGCTAAACTAGAAATGTACATGTACAACTCACCATTAAAACTTATTTGCAGGTTAATTACCCTAGGTATGCATACGTAAATGTGTGTGTGCCAGCGAACTGGACCTGTTGCAATCGTTAAACAGATAATAAATGAATTTATCTGTTTCTTTTCAGCATAATAAGGTTTTGAATACTGTATTTCATTTCAAGGACATGGATCAGGTACGACTGTCGTATCCTAGTCTCATATTGTGAAGTTTCGCTCCTTCATCAGTTCTTCTTTTAGGTTCCTTGCTTGACCGGGGTGTGTGCCATATAGATTTTGAGAATTGGCGTCACCTTTTTGGGTTGGTGAAGTAGCTTAGTGGTAGTTCGTTAGCTGATTAGGTTCAGGTGTAGCATGTTAGCTTATTTAGGAGGCTATACAAATATGTTGGGACATTGTGCATAGTCACCTTGCTATCACGTTTGATGGCAAGTTAGCACGTTAGCTCTGATTAAGAGCAAAGAATAGTTATATGCGGATTAAGAAGCGTTATAGCGTCGTGTGGCTAGATTTTGGTTATTAGCATGGTATTAGACTGTGTGTATTTGTATTTGAGTGAAGTCCTGCAGTGAAGAATACAAAGTAATTTTGTTAGTCAGACTGAAAAGAAACATCTGGTTATTGCTGTAAATTCTTATAGTTTTGGGGTTTCCTTTTGTAAATACAATTTTAATTGCACTGAGGCATATTAATTAGGGTAGATTACTACTGCTGGGATCCGGGTTGAGCATATACAAACAGACGTGATTGGCTATGTCTTGAGGGGTGGCTGAGGCCCCTGTAATTTATTTATCTCCTGTGGATTCAGGGTTGTTACGGCGTTCATGAGAACTTACGAAAAAATACAGTTAATGTGCTTGTGTTTGACCAGAGTAATCAGTGTTGTTATAATCTATTTCTGTTGCTGGAATAATACAACACTACTCAGATTGGTTGGTTTGATAAGCTTAGATGTGTTTTTTCGATGTATTTATATATACTCTTGATCTCTTCTGATCTTCCTGGCCTTTTTTCGGATGAAAGATCGGATCCTGCTTATCAGATAACAATTTTTTTAGCATTACATTTGATACATACATACAGTCAGTAGTGTAATGTCGACCAAGTGTCTTAGCTCAGCCTCACAAGTGAACATATATATATATATATAATAAGTAAGATAAATATGTAAACACTATTATTTTGTTGATTATCCGTATGAACCAGTTATAGATAGATTGCTATAAAAATGATTACTTTATAGCTAAACTGGTAACTGATACCAGTTCTTTTATTCTTCTCTCTTGTTAATGTCAGTGAGCGTGTTGCATGGCACAAGCATGCTGAGCTAAAAGCCAGTCACATGCAGTGCAGGGTGCGAGCAGCCATGAGTGTGTGATTGTGATGATGATGATCATGATGATGATGATGAGAAAATGTTACTGCTTGATCCATATTGCTCCCTGTCACTGCTCTGTTTACTGTCAGATGGTCGAAGCTCAGCGGGACCCAAGCAGCGTCTCACCTCACGCACATGCGAAATGTCAGAGAAAAAAACGCATCGTAGTTCTCAGACAGATCGTTTTCTTTTCTCTAATAAGCTATGATATTAAAATCTGTCTTCTGACAGGCAAACGGCACTCAAGCACCCAGTCTTCGGTATTACTGCAATGATACTAACAGATACTAACAGGTTACTTTGTTACAATTACATGTCTCAAAAAGCTTGTTTTTTATTTTTACACAACTCGCTAAACACAAGAAAAGGCAATTAGCAATTCCCTACTGAGCATACTACCTACAGAGAGCATTTCTTTTTTTCTGGGAAATCTGATCCATCTGTCGACCCAGGCTTCCATAAAATCCTAAGTGATGTAAAGTGAATCCTTAATTATTTTTGCCAGAGGGTACAAGGAGAATGTGTTCTTTAGCAATGGGTGACACACACTTCTTCACTCTGGGCATACATGCTGTCGAATCCCATTATTTCTTTCAACTTATGCAGTGTAGCTCATGAAAAAAGTCATGTTTTAGTTTAACTGATTTGGGTATGAATCCACATTTGCATAACATGTACACCCATAAATATCACCCATGATTATATTCTCTGTGGTCAATGTGATCGTCCAGCAAAACAATACAACACGTCACATGGCTGGACTTTGGAGTATTACTCTGCCTCCCTAATTCCCTAATTTTGCCGTGTTTGCTCTATGGATTCTCTTCCATGCACTGCAATCCACATGGTTCCAGATATCTGGGACAAACGACCGATGACCTTATTGAGTCACTCGCAGCATATCTATGTGCAGTTTTTGATGCAGATACTGGAACAAAATGAAATTTAGGAACTGATGGGTTGATGCTATCATATCTATAGCTGTCTATGTTTTTTTTACAGTGTGTTCAGGTATTTCTGCAATGGTTCATCATTTCAATAACAAGGCTACTTATAATGTAAGTGGGCTTAGCACACTTATATATTTAGCATATTGAGCACAAGAAAGGCGATAGCTGTGCTGGCATTAAAATTCCTTTGTTTTTGTTCCTCCTTAGTGGTTTAATTAACCTCGGGTTGATCGACTCCTACATCTTTGGCAGCTACAAGCAGAGATTTGGGAAGTTTGATGATTAAAGGTTACGTTCAGCTTCATAAATGCACAATAACATAAGTCCTCACTTTATTAAGGAAGACTTTTCCTAAAGAATTCTGTCAAGTTCTATACATCAAATTAAAGCATGCGGCTTAGTATTTTATTCTACTTTAGTCTGTTTTGTGTTATGAAAGTCATATTGAACGTTAGCAAGACAAAAACAGTCAATGACTTTTTGAGGTGGTTACTAGACATACGAGCTACCCACTCTGTGCTGTTTTCATTCCCTTTTAACTATTATTGTTTTATTTTTTAGAAAAAGTATTATTATTGTAGAAAAAATACCTGCATGTATGCAAGTGTTTTAATCTAAATAATTAATGCAATTATTAACAAACTATGCGAAACAAAGCTGCGTAATTTCCTTTTTGTTTAATAAAATTGAAATGAAAATTGAAAAGTTTTTGTACGTCAGTGCTCCATGTTGTTTATTAAATACTAGTAATGCAGTGTCTCATGGGGTGGTGTAAGCTCACTCTACAGTCGAGTAATGCAGTGTATCATGGGGTGGTGGAAGCTCAGTCTACAGTCGAGTAATGCAGTGTATCATGGGGTGGTGGGAGCTCAGTCTACAGTCGAGTAATGCAGTGTATCATGGGGTGGTGGAAGCTCACTCTACAGAAAGATGATTTAGTGTATTATTGCAGGTCACATAAACAACTGATTTAAATTGTGGCACATGTACATCAATTTGTAACAGTCTGGTGGTGCATCATCTATAGTGAGTGATTATCAACAGGAAGGAAGCAAAGCAGTGGTGCTTTATATCTGTCACAATAAAGGAAATCTCCATTTATGTAAAAAAGCCCTCAAGTAACAATACAAAGACGCATAGCAACAAATTCTGTGAACAAACAGAGAAACAGTGTTGCACTGCTCCAGGATAACATTTATAGATGTGAGGTTTCTCTCCAGGAGGTTTTTAGCAAGGGAAAAACAGTTTGAAGAAATCTGATGTCATATGATTATTTATTTGAGACCTCGTTCTTCTGATTGGGTGCCTGCAGTTTGGCTCATTCATTCATTTGGCTTCTAGTCTACCGGTTTGGGAAAGACCAGACAAAAAAAGAAAAAAAAAGTGGCATAAATCGTCTGAGGTAGCACATAGATCACTGTGTTGGGTGAATAACATGAGCACATACTCATTTTATCTCACTTTGAAAAATAATGGTATAATCATGTAATAAGAACAATAGTTACTTTAATTATGTGTGCCATTGTTGCAACCCACTTCATTTAGGCAAGGCAAGGCGAGACAAGTTTATTTCTGTAGCATCTTTCATACACAGTGACAATTCACATTCAAGTGATTCACATAAGAAAAGCATTTAAACATTTACAATCCTTTAAATGTTCCCGAGATCTAGAACCGCAAACAATGATACGAATAAAATCTTTAAAACAAACAAAAATAATTATAATAATAAAATATCTATTAAAAGTATGTACAAAGTTTTAGAGCTCAATCATAGCTATTATTTTATACGCTGTTCCTTCAAGTCTTTTTCTAATACCCCGAATGAGACTGTAAAACACATGGTGGGGAATCTGAGACCTACAGAATCTTTAGAGATTTCAGATTCGCCTCTTTATCTCACCCATAAGGTTTTCTATCAGTCCTGTGGTCAGTGAACCATTTTCTGCACTGATTTAGAGGAAGGTTTGGGATGGTTATCCCACTGGAAGTGCCAACTACAGCCTCAGTTTATACTTTCCGGCTTCGGCTGCGAGGTTTTGATTTCATTGCTGTTTGTACTTAATGGAGTCTATGATACCATTATTTCAGATCCTTTGAAAAAACAAAAAACAAAACAAACAAACCAACAACCCCACAACATCACAGGATGCTGAACCCTTGGACTCGTGCCAAACACCTTTGATGTTTGCTGCCTAAACACTTAAAAGTCTGAAATTGAGCTACAAGAACACTCAATCTAATTTTAGCATTGTTTTAAATGAGGTAAACTTTACCTGTTTAATTGTTTTCCGACTGGGAGTTTGATGTGTTTTTGAGTTTGTCCACCAGCTGGTGACTGTGAAGAATTGTTTCTGTTCATGTACCTCACACAGTAGCTTAATGTTTCTTAATGAGCAATGGATTCTGAAATAAGTAGTGCTTGATTTAACTTTAATAACATTTATTCCCGCAGGGTTTACATGCAAGTTACATAAAGCCTATGCATTCAAACCATGGTGGTCTTTGGGTTTTAATATTTTGGTGTATAGATTTTAGGATAAATTAAATAAAAAATGAAATATAAAATCGACGGTTATATAATGAAATTATTTTATTGCTTGAAGTGGCCATGGAATTAATCTTGCAAGCTTACTAAAGACCCTATTCAGACTCTGCACCCATTGAAAAGACCACAGTCTCTCTCTCTTTATATCTTCAGCTTTATATGTTTTTGGATTGTAATAGAAGGTATTGTAATACCCACCCGTAGCGGCAGTTTGAGTCAGAATCATGCTAGCAAGTACTCCAATACCCAAATCTCCAGTGATGACAGAAGGACCACTACAGTGGTTTATAGTAGATAAACTTCTCACACTAACAGTCCAGACAGTATCGATAATCATAATATACTGGCTGTGTGTGTGTGTGTGTGTGTGTGTGTGTGTGTGTGTGTGTGCACCGCTTTGTGATGAGTGCAGCTGGCTAGTTCCCGCCATAATTGCATTCGGGGAGGATTAATTGGGGCACCAGCTTGGATCCAGCCCACATCCAGGTAATTTAAAGATCTTATCTCGCCCCTTGCTGCCGTGCACCATGACTCTCAATATTTGTGTAAAATGATTAATCATGCTAATCGGAGCCGGTCTCTTTTCAAAGGCTTTAAGAGGATGTACAAAATGAAAATCATTCATAAATAGGTCAGCACGAGTGAGAGCTTAATTTCACAAGCAGACGCTGCTTTAGAAAAACTAAGCCATAAAAAATCGGAACCTTCTGCAAAGGTTCTTTGACTGCATTAAAGCTGCACAAGGTAAGCTCAGTTGCTTGCTCTGATGTAGATTGAATATTGTTTTTCTTTGTGAAATAATACTGAGCGATGTAAAGCCTTAATATATAATGACATTATTTACATCATTGCTTCATTTGCACTGAGCAAACATCAGTATCTTGGTCAGGTTCATAATCGGTCAAACACTAGGCCAATGCAGAAAAGCCTTGATTTGAACCCCCAACCTTTGGACAATTTGCATTTTTGAAAAGCACTCACCGAGCATAGAACCTAGTACCTTCTTCCTGTTATGTGACAGTGCAATTTATTTTTTCATTATGTATTTATGATATATATATATATATATATAAACCCACGCTGACACGGGGAGGA
>JAOUQU010000025.1:468525-480317 GCA_028566735.1 Ammoglanis amapaensis
TATATATATAGTAAAAATCTGGGATTGAGTTATGTCTGCTCTAGTTACGGGACTCTGAACGTGTTCGGCTCCCCAGAGGGAATAGTTGTCCAAGCTCCAATCTGTTACACCTGTCACCCTCGCAGTCTCTCCTTGCATTCATACACGCACATACACTCACACTTTTCTCAGTAGCCTCAAGGTTATAAAACAGTAAAAAAAATGAGAGCGATGGTGAGATATAGTGGACTGAATAAAAGCTGATAAGTGGGTGGGTGTGGAGTGAAAGTGTCGGCAACAATAGCCAGGGCCGTGAAAGAAAATAGGATCTTGAAAAGGAAAAAGCACTGACAATGAGAGAAAAGAGATGAAGAGATAGAGATTGTGTGTGTGTGTGTGTGTGTGTGTGTGTGTCTGTGTGTGTGTGTGTGTGTGTGTGCGTGCGTGCGTGTGCGTGTTACATCACTTCTCCTAAGGCAACGTGCTATTCAAAGCTCTATATTTAATTTGACTCATTAATTAACCACATGCATTGACCGTGAGCCACCATTTCAGGGCATTAAAGTGCCATATGCATCTCTATGTATCGACAGTCAGCACTTAAAGATGTACATGATCTGAATAGATGGATCCATATCCACATCAGATAATAGCGCCATCTAGATGAACTCTCAGCGCCGGTGAATTTCACGAAAACATTCTCCAAACATTCTCACAAACATTGCGAGACGTTGGTTCTCTCATGATTCTCACATGACATGTGAACATTTATCCATCCAAACCGAATACTTCTTTGCTTCATTTACACCAACATCTGGTTTAATTTGCTGGCTCCACTATAGCGTGTTGGTCCACCCTAGGCCACATTTACCTTTTTCATTAACGTGTTTTATTCCCGATGGTGCCGTCTGTCCCGTCCGATACAGTCATTACAGCAGCATGTGAACGTTTGACAAAAGTGTTTGTCAATCCTACCAAGGAGCCAAGAATGGTTGCTTGGTAGGATATGTGTGCACACCAAGTATAAGCACCAATCCAGCTCAGGAAATGTTATTTTCTTTATAAGCTACATTCGGCCTCCGGTGAAAGTAGGAACTACTTTTTAAGTAGAGACTTTACATTTTGAATGTGTTTTTTATATCGGGTGAAAATAAGGTTGTGATTTAATAATTTAGTCTCAGACAGTAGTAGAGAATTTTTTTAATCAAATCCTGCCATTAAACACACACACACACTCTCTATTTCTCAAGTGATCAACATTTTTTTTTTAATTTAACTGCATATATATCAATCCTAGCAATCCAATAAGTAAATGCATTTGTTGTGCAAACACGCATGCCATCAGTGATATCATTATGGATTCATATTATAATGAATAAGAGAGTATCTAGTAAAAGCAAATCTATACAGTATATCTGTATTTATATGAATTTAAACTGTCTCAGTCAGTAATACTCAGTCATAGAGCATAAAAAACCTTTTCATAGCTCATTTTCTCTCTCGTTTATTAGCATCACTGTCTGTCTGCGTGTTTGTGTGTGAGCGTGTAACATGAATGACCTTGAGGTTTGATTGGCCGATTCCATTTGGCTCATTCGGACATGGCAGACAGCGTGCCATGCTGATAACGGTGCTCATGGTCATTGTGGTCACTAGCTGGCTGGTTTATTACGGTCGATTTCAAATCAAAATCTAATCCAGGTTTGTCATATATAGCAGTCTATCTTCCATAGAAACAGTAGAAACAATGTAAAGTGTGTACACTAATGCTATCAGTCTGATTTTGGTATTACCCATGGATGGTTATGGTTATTTACAGTAGCTCAGGTTGCCAGGTTACCTAGTGTGTTACCTAGTCATAATGTGAGGAAGCCGAAAGAATGAATATTAATCTATGTAATTTATAATCTTTTAGATAATGTAACCAATGATTAAGCAGATTTTTATTTATGGCAGACTTTGATTTCAAGAGAAATTATTACCTTTAAAAAAACAAGTTTTGGTAATCTAGGCATGAAAAAGAAAATGACAACAGTTCATTGTTCTTACTATTGCAAATTAGCTATTGACATCTGAACAGCACAGTAAAACTGAATGGGCGTGTAGGACTGGACAAACACAAAGAGAGAATTGCTCTTTGTATACAAAGGGTACTAAGTGCTATAAATACATTTTAAATGTTAAAAAGATAAAGAGGATGTCTGTATATCCCACTTCATATACTACACATCTCTCTCACAGATGATTATGTTGGTATTATTTTCTCTCAGCACTAGAAATGGATTCGTTTAATGTTACATGTTTTTTTTAAACAATTTCTTCTCTTGCAAAAACTAAAAACTATTCTTGCTTTTCTGTATCTGTACTTTTATGATTTTACTTTTGTGAGTTGACCTTCTGTTTTTCTCCCACAGGGTGAAAAGAGACCAACTTATTTCTCTCTAGAATAGCTTTTAATTATGTCTTCATTCAGTAATATTTAGATGCCTGGAACGGCCTGGCTCCTATATAACTATTCATTTTTCATGTTTCTTTCTTTCTGTTCTTTTTTTCATGCCAAACCTAGAAGTGGAGCAGAAAGGTAAAGTACCACTACTCTCTTTTCATCCTTGCTGTTAAGGACAACATTGCAGAAGCTTGTAGCACTTTCATAAACACTGTATAAAATACAGTAATAAAAATTTAATCTGATCAGTTTATCAGAAGCACCACAATGACTGGTTTATGTGTCTGTTATTGTCCCCCCCCCCTCGAATCAACCCTGAGCAAATATTAATATTGCTAGACCATGTAGGCATAGTAGGATGCGTATTTAGTACGATTTTGGGCATTCTATCAGACATGTTTATCTCGTTGGTTTAGTGTGTCGCCAATGCTTTTCACTTTGGTTAAATGCAAGCTTAAAGAATTTTTCTTCAAAGTAATTATTCTTTAAATCACTGTCAAGGATGGCAACTTGCTCATTGGTTCATCCTTAACAGAAACAATTATGTAAAGCACAATCTAGTGACATTACCTTTTTCACTCGACTTGTTGACATTTTTAAGTTGTCGACACTAAAATCAATACTATTTGCTAATATTTGCTAATAAATATTTGAAATTAATTATATGCTTCTAACTTTTAGCTGTGCACAAAGCAGGGATTATAAAGACTAAAAAGCCTTGAGCTCTGACCTACTGGACCGTTTTAAAACATTAAGTGGAATATTGCTTGAGGCTTTCTAAACCTGATCAGTATCTAATCGTACAAAATCTTTCTCAGAAGAGGTGTGAAGTCATTTTATTTTTATATCTATTGCCAAGGATATTGTACCAAATGGTACCATTATACCAAAATTGTAGCATTTGTACAGAATGTACCAAATTAAATTGATACTATTTAAGCATGTTAATCAGTCTTAATGAAAGTGCATTCTGCAGTGTTGGTTCTGTTTTATCCCTGCATCTGATTTAATACATAGTGTATGTGATTTGTCTGTAAATTCCCATATTTCCATTTTCCTTTCTATATCCTTGTCTGTTGGTCTCCCTACTTGGCAGCTGGGTACACAAAGCAATTCATTGAACAGTTATTAAACCATATTTTCATTTCACAAATGAAAGATTTCTCACTAAACCGCTTACTTGCATTATTTATTATATTTATAATGGAATTATTATTTTTATTATCAAACGAATGGTGACTATTAACTATTGTAAAAAATCACCTCTCATCTTTTTTCCCTTTTTATCATTTGGGAACTCTGGGGCGTCATGTTTAAAATGTTGCCTTGATGACAGTGTGTGGCATTTTAATATTGCACTGGAATCAAATACAAAATATGTCTGATATTTATATTTATGTATGATATTTCGTTTAGATTTACATTATACAGTCAAGTGAATGCAAACATTGCACTTTACAGATCTAAATTACTCTGTACATATCGTACACAGAGTGTCATTGTGCTTTTAATTCAATTCATACTAAACATAACTCATAAAAAGTCAAAGAATGCTCAAACTACACATCAATGCATCATCACCACGAGCCATTATATTCTTCACACTTACCTAACATCCACTTGGTTACACATTATATAGAAAATAAATCAATGTTTCTGTCTTCACTACTAAAACACTGATATACTCAATATGTTCGGGTTTGTTTTGAGATGTGTATTTAAGCTTGTAGCATTACACAGATTTCTTTGAGGTTTGCTGCAATATTGATGTGCTGGGCTCATTTAAAATCCACCGCCTCATTCAATCAATAAGCAGTAAGCTGTCAGCATTGTAAATGACATTGTAATGATGATGCACATAGCCCAAGGATGATGGCCAAGGAAAAAAAATAGAACTGTTGTTAAATATAAACCAAGCAATTACTGAACCACAACCACACAGTCCACTTGATTGGCATCTTGGTGCTTGTTAAAACTCTTAAATCCTGTTCTGATGTAATTTAACATCTCAAACAACATCGGGGTAGGATGTGGATGAATTGAATATTGACTAAATACTATGCAAACACAGACAATGTGGAAAGGAGAAGTATTGATGGCATTTAAAAATGTGTGTTTTTGTTCCAACACAAATCTTGGTGATACCCAGGGTATAATAAGTGTTTTTGTATGTGTGGGTGTGTGTTATATTATATTGACATAGTTGATGTTGGGTTTTGTTGAATGAGTAACTACCAGAATGGTATAGTACAGGTTTTATGTCAGACTTTTTTTTAGACCTTGGCACGACTGGACCACAATCCACATCATATAATATAAAATACTTTTAAACATTAAATTGCAATGTATCAATAATACGAATAAAAAGGCAGCATTGGTAGGATGCCATTAGTTTTGTATGTTATATATTCAAACAAAAAAAAAAAACAAAGTTTCAGGCTCAAGCTACTTTAGTCTTTATTATCAGACTAACCACTATCACTGATATACTTATTTATGTACCACAATGACAACAACAACGCTCTGTGCACAGACGAATGAATTGTTAATAATGAACATGAACATCTCTAGTTCAAATTTCTGAACTGTCATTGTATTAGTCTAACCAGAAAAAATCCAACCTAAGTGTGTCAGATATAAACAAGCACAGAAGATATATATAATATAAAATTAATTACTAAAGCAGAGAAACAGAGCTACACAACACACTGATTTAATCTACACTAAACAGACTGCAGCAACCTTGCATGCAAACATATAAACAAATTGATAGATTGGATATCACACAAATGGCAAACAGCTACTCAGTCCACCAAGCTCACAACCCTAGTGCTCAGTGCAAGACAAAACGATGGATCTGTAAATACATAATTTAGATACATAATTTAGTATACACACTGGAGCAACAAAATAAAGAAAACTAACAAAAAAATGATACTAATTTGATAAGTCACCAAATTATACTCGTATGGCTCAAGTCCAAAGCTGCATCCCATATAAAGGTTCAACAGGTTTCTCTCCCCAGCTGTAATGTTCTGTAAACTATAATTAGAGTCAAATAAAATTAAACTATCAAGCTACAAGCAGATCGTGTATGTGACAGCGATCATTTGAGTAACATAATGTTCAGAATTTGTTAACTCGACCACACTACAAGCAATCCAATCGCAAAAGATGGACAGTCTTTGTGTGTAACCTCAGCTGTAAAGTGTCCGTCTGTCTTTTAGTTTTAAATGAGGTCTTAAGTTTCTAAAATGTAAAACTAGTAGCCTTTGTAGGTTATAGGCTTATTATTATATTAGTAGCGCTAGAGTCAAACTTAACATTTAGGGTAGCTGTGGTGGTGGTGGTGGTACTGCTACTGCTTCAAGCCATCCAGCGTTTCTACTGGGTTTGGTGTGTAAAATGGCAACAGATTCGAATCCCTGATGTCATTCAAGCTTTTATGTCTGTTTTTTTCTTGCCACAGTCCTTTAAGGAAGCTCACTAATGCTTTACCGAATAAATAAACGCATCTCCATAGACAGTGTGTAAAATCTTCAAAAAAAAGAATTCATCATAGTTATGATGAATGTTATATTGGTCATTATGTCTCTGTATTAATGGACCCTACACATTTCTACACTTTGCATGATTGGTATCTATCAGCATATACCATGTGCTTGTGTCTGTACTTAAAGTCAGTCAGCAGCCTAAACAGAAGTAAATGATTTTTTTCCCTAAATATTCCAAGCAATAATAACATTCATGCATTACATCGCGCGCACACACACGCATACATACATATTGTGTGCTATTGTATTTTATAGTGTGTGTCAGTTTTTTAAACAACGTAAACACAGAACAGATTGCTGAATGGTAATTGGCACCCTACTGTGGAGGAAGGTTATTTGAAAGACTTGATGTAAAGTTGGGAGCACATTTTTAAAATGCCCACGTTTCATTGACTTTATATTTTTATATATAAAAAAACTTACGGGCATACAACACTGTAGACATTTGAATTGTTAAAATCATTCGATTTATTGCCCGACCTATATTTTAACAATATTATAATATGCTTAATGTCTTGGAATATCCTCTTCCCAATGTTATATCATATTAAGCTTTATAATGCCTGCATAAGCATTGCTTTGCCCCATATCTTCTCACCTCTGAAAGCAGTGCTTTGAATCCAAATGAAGGTCATATCTTTGAGAACTAAAGATCATTAAGCAGCATTTCTCATGAATATATAATGAATTTAAACATGGTTATTGTGTTACCGACCTTGAGGATCGTATTACATGCTAATTTTACAGTGCACGGATTGTCTGTTTTAAAGGCCCAATTATCCTGAGAGTCTTGTACCCTGGACCCTGGGGTAACTTTTTTTTCCTAGCTAGAAACCTGCCTTCTCTCAACGACGTGTTGGTGGATGACATTGGAATTAAGTATTTGAGAATGTATTTAGTCATATGGATTAGCAGAGTCTGAGTTTGATTCTCATCCACAATCCTTGGCTGCAGATGCTCTTCAGGCTGTTGGTTGAGAGGCATCTGAGATCCACTGAGAATATGTAAGCAGAAGACCGGGCTGTTATTAGTTTTGGGCAAGCAGCCATAATAAATCAAAATGACACAAATTGACTATATCTGCTTGGGCTTAGCGTTAGGAGGGAATATGTTCGGATAGTAATAAATATAAAATAATTATTGTGTCTCCAAAGCTGTTTGCCTGCTTGACCAACTGCCAATAAGACGCCTGGGCATATTTATCAAAATTTACACTGTAACCTTTGCTTGGGTAAATGTGATGTTTTAGCATAACATTAGTGTCTCTAGATGGTGTGTAAAGATAGAAGTGCTGCTTAGTTTTAATAAATTGCCGCAGGGGGATTTTTGATGAGGCAAAATGAGTTTTATTGAATTAGATTTATTATTTAATGCTTATTTATTCATGCCAGCTTAGGTTTCACAGAGCTAAAGGATGCTTCCGAGGAATAGTGGAGTCTTACTCGGTTGAACAGCCAGTGCTGTATATTTCGAATGAATAAATTACTGAATGTATTTATTTATATTAGAAATTCATTATTAGGACCTCTTAAAATCATCATCCATGTGCATAAAATTATTAATGCACTTATTCTTTTATCCTCTAGTTTTTCTCTGTCCCGGCCTCTTGAGGGGTGTCTATCAGAGTGAGCATCTTTTTGAGTCTGACCACCAGTCAGGCGCTTGGTGTAAAGATCCTCTCCAAGCATCTGAGAAGATCTACTACATGCCCTGGACACCGTACCGCACAGACACCCTAACCGAATACTCCAGCAAAGAGGACTTTATTGCCGGACGGCCTACAACGACGTACAAACTCCCGCACAGGGTCGATGGAACCGGGTTCGTGGTCTATGACGGCGCTCTCTTTTTCAACAAGGAACGCACAAGGAACATTGTCAAATTCGACTTAAGAACACGCATCAAGAGCGGTGAAGCAATCATTGCTGGAGCCAACTACCATGACACGTCACCCTACCGCTGGGGAGGAAAGTCAGACCTGGACTTAGCCGTGGATGAGAATGGACTTTGGGTTATTTATGCTACAGAGCAGAACAGTGGCCGCATCGTAGTCAGCCAGTTGAACCCGTACACTCTGAGAGTAGAGGGAACGTGGGACACTGCTTATGACAAGCGCTCGGCGTCCAATGCTTTCATGATCTGCGGTGTGCTGTACGTGGTGCGAAGTGTTTACGAAGATGATGACAGCGAGGCCACAGGGAACAGGATTGACTACATTTACAACACTGAACTGTCTAAGGACGGCTACCTAGACATCCCGTTTCCCAACTCGTACCAGTATATCGCAGCTGTAGATTACAACCCCAGAGACAATCTGCTTTATGTCTGGAATAATTACCACGTGGTCAAATACTCACTGGATTTCGGTGTGCTTGACACTCGGCCAGGTAAGAAGTTTACTTATTCATTAAATGTGCAAAGGAATCAGCTGTTTTAGACTGTAGCTGTTTCTTTTTATGTATTAAAGTATGATACACCAAATGACCATATTTCACATTTGTGATTGGTCTCAAAAAAGTATATGCAACAATCTGCAACCTCATTCAAGTTAAGAGCTTGTGCGTATGTAATTTATTCAGAATAATTATACTCATTATGATTTAAATTGTTTATAAGTATCATTATTATGTTACCGTATTTATTCATTATTTAATAATAAACATACATTGGGAGCACATCATCCATCCATTATACCGTAACTAAACATGTTTCTCTTAGTCCTCTTAGCACGACTGTGGTTTATTCCTGAGAATGTTTTAGATCTCATCGAATTGTTTAATTACCAAAAGCATTATGTGCTTGCTTACTACTCTACTGCTTCCCGACCTCGAGTGCTTGACTTAGGTAATAGAAAACCGAGATTACTAGGCACTGATGAGTTGGAAAAGGCAAATAAATCAAGGCCAGTTACACTAAAACACAATAAGCATACACATGGGGTGTATGTGGTTTGTATTGGTTAGGCCAATTCTATGCGCCTGTGAATGAGAAGGTTCTTGAATTATATCCTTTATTTTCATTATTAATCTATTAAAACTG
The DNA here is from genome assembly GCA_028566735.1 of Ammoglanis amapaensis. Lineage (NCBI taxonomy): Eukaryota > Metazoa > Chordata > Actinopteri > Siluriformes > Trichomycteridae > Ammoglanis > Ammoglanis amapaensis. Next base: position 477,544 of record JAOUQU010000025.1, read on the forward strand.
TCATCCTTTCTGTGTTAATTTATTTTAGCAATTTATCAAATTGTATTTTTCTAATTAGGCCAAAAAATTAACATCCAGATTGTCTGAATCTGAGTAAACAGAACCGTAAAGCCGTTTTTCAATAATAAAGCAGTTTCAATCACATGAAGCTGATACATTTATGCCGTAGGTCTCGATATTTCCTCTGCTGGACAGTTTTAGTTGATGTAAATGCTTCAAAGCAGTTGAAAAATATATGTTTGTAGAAATCTACATTAAAATACCAGTTCACTTTGACTGACACTGCCGATCTCATAATTGTATGCACTGTTAGATCATAATGACCTGTCCACCTAATTTGTAGATCTAAACTCATGCAAAACTTAAAAATTAAATAGTTTATTTCAAAATGTAAACACTGTAAATACTTTTCCTCACTCAGAAGCTCAGTATCATCATGATTTTTATGCTGGGGTTGTGTGTTGGTCTGCTGCTGGTTTAGCTGGTCACCATTAGGATTGCAGCATTTGTTATCAGAACCTCTCCAGAAGTTTCCAGAACATAAAGTGTGTATATTCTGTTTTGGCTACTGATGACCATGTTGTTCTGTGTTGTTATTGATTAAAATTACTGCTTATCAACTTATTTAGCTCAAACACAAAAAATTATGATGAAATGATTTATCATTTTTATTTATTGCATTTTTTAAAAAAAATATATTATTGTGTAATGTTTATGATAGATTCATTAATTGTGCCAAGCTGTAAGCTATGGTGTTATTACTAGTGACAACTCTGATGTTGGGTCTCTTTGAAATTTAGTTCCAAATATGTGAAATAAATGTAGTCCGTGCAAAAACTCGCTAACTCATTTTAAAATTGCTTATGACCAAAATAAAAACATGCTTACTTGTCCTGTATTAATTAAAACCTCAACTGCACGATTGTATTTACAGACTAATTTAAAATCAGACACGTTATAAAACATGTGGGTGTTTTGGCGGAGTCCAGGTCACTAAAGGCCGAAGGTGAAAATAATGCAGATGTTCTCTAGTTCATTTAAGTGGAGCGTCGTACTGAGAAAGGGAGCTGCAAATGGGAATGGATGAACCTGGATAATTGCTGGTTTCAGCCCAAGCTTTGCGCTTAGCATCGAGTGTGTGTGTGTGTGCCTTTTTTGCCTGCAGAGAGGTTGAAGACATTAGACATTCTCATACTGCTTATTTGTGAATGGACCAAGAGTAATTGTGGGACCAAAGTGCAAAGTTGGACCAGAAACGTGCTGTTATTTATTTTCTCTGTCCGTGCTTTTATTGGGCTGTTGGAATGTTTTTGGTGGTAATTGCGATTTCTACAAGTTCATTTTTGCTCTTACACTCCTGGCAGTTGTGAAGGAAATATTACTATTCTTTGGAGTAATTACACTAGAGAAAGTTTTTGAAGTTATGCCAGGATAAGGAATGAGAAACCTGATTAAAATAAGTTCTAATTGCTCACCAAGGCTCCTCTGACACAGTTTTGTTTTTTTGCAGAATGTAGGTAATTGCTATTGCCTGCTTACATTTATATATTTAATTCAGCTCTCCTGAATAGCTCCTGATGTTATAGGAAGGACAAATTATTGTTTAGATCTTGAGCTACCTTTTTCAATCTCTGTGAAACGGCTGGCACATTTTTTTCCTGTCACAATAAGGTCACTGGTGGAGCTTAAAAGTGCCTATTAAAACCTGTGCATTCATCTTCTTCCTCTCTCGAACTTTCCAATACATGCCCAGTCTTTTCTTAAAGCCCTTTGAGGACATTTCCGACATTCAAACCTGTCTGAATGGTTCGTTCATTACATTCCGAGCACCGAGAGCATAAATTTTCTTTCTTGGAGATACTATATAGAAAAGAAATTTGTCATTACTCGTATACAGATGTACAGAACAACTAATTTTTTTTCACATATCTTAATAATGGAAGGTCAGAATGCAGGGTCAGTCTGGAGCAGATACGTTTTGGGGTTTTTGTTGGCCGGAATTGAACCCCTGATGTTCCGCAAATCACAACACAAAGCTCTTGAAGTCAAAAAAGACGTACATGTAATGAAAGTCTTTTTATCATAGTGATTTTTTAATTATTAATTTTATTGTAAACATGCTTTTGTAAATGTATTATGCATATTCTAAAAATCTACTAAAATTACAAAATGAACAATGTTCCGACATTATATGTGTTAGAAGATGAGACTCTAGAACACAAACGCCGGGTGATTTTCACACACACAATTTTTGTCACGAGATGTTATAATAATAATAATAATAATAATAATAATATATTTTTTTTATTTAGGAGCACCTTTCATGGCACAAGGACAGTTTACAAGTAAAACAATAAAACAGTAATATTAATAGACTAAAAACAATCTATTACATGTTATAGCTAAGGGATTAGGGATTATTTTTATTGTGTTGCTGCTGAGTTACATTGTGAGACTTTGGGTAGTTTCAGGGTTTGGTTGATTCTCTCCTTACTGTGTTTGTATTCAAGAGACATGGGTTTGAGTAATTCTCACCCCGATGTTAGTGATACATATTTTATGGGTGGTATTTACCCAATATTAGTGTTTGTGTGTTTAAATCAGGTGCTTTATACCAGGTAAAATACACAGTTTATAGTGTATAAATATATTATAAATATAATGGTGTTGATACAAATTTAACGTTAGTGTTCTAGGACAAACACACTTTCATTTAATCACTTATAAAAACTGTCTGACTTGTTTCCCATGGTAAACAAAACATTGTGCACTAC
>JAOUQU010000025.1:488997-500444 GCA_028566735.1 Ammoglanis amapaensis
CCAACTTCCAGACAAGTTGGGATATGCTAAGAGAAACATTTCATTGTACTGTACATCTGTATATGTGTAATGACAAAGAAAAAGCTGTTTATAATTTATTTAGAATATTCTTCATCTACATGGAACCATTACAATATGCTCTCCGCAGTGGTTACTCAGTCCAACTAAAACTGCTTTCATGCTGAGAGCGAATTTGTCCGTTATAAATAATGAAAATAGTAATGTAATAAAATCCACACAAAAAAACAAGAGGTCTCTCATCCAGCTTTGTGGAATAAAATATCAGCAAAAATGATAACAACTGATGCACATCTTTATCGAATGCAAATCTTCTTTCCATTCGATTACTTAAATTGGCTAATTGCAAAAGAAATTTGGATTGGTGTGAATGTTTTCAAATCGATTTAATAATAACAGAAATACATTTCTAAACTTATTTCACAAACTATGAATTTCACAAAAATGATTGAAATCAACTATTTGCTTGTATTATGTGACATGTAACTAGAGGGATGGCATATCCAACACCGTCTCAGTATTTCTAACTGAATTGTAACATCTGTGTCTGAATGTCCTTGCACTGTTCTTCCCCCACAATCGTAAGGTAACAAATCCCGATCTTGTGTGGACATTGTTATTATTACATTTGTCTAATGTTTTTATGTCTTTTCTCCTTATGTGTGTGTATGTATGCATATATGTGTGTATGTTTGTGTGTATGTGTGTGTCTGGCTGTATCAGGTGCTATGGCCAACCATCTCATCTCAAATGCTCTGCTGCGACCCCACAGCTCAAACAACCCCTATAACACTTTAGTGGGGGAGTCAACCATGTATAACAACCCCTCGCTCAGCATGTACAACACACAAGGTGTGCTGCTCCTCTCTACTCACCTTAACTAACAGGCTCAGGATGGAGGGAATGGGGGGGGGGGGGTTAATGCATGAAGTTTGTGAGTTTGTGTATACATCAGTGTAAGCATGTTGCCAGAATTCATGGTTGTTGTGGGTGGTGTTTTTTTTTGGCCACATTATGCACATTTTCTATACATTAATATATGAATACTAATCTTTTAGTACAGTACAAAGAAAAATCAGACCCCAAATTTATTATTAATTTATGTTATGTTATGTAATTAATGTTCTGTAATATTATTATTTCAGTTACTGGTTTCTTTGTTTAAGTAGGTAATGGGCAGAGATTTGCGTCGTTTTATGTATATTAATCTGATTCCACAGGCTAATTGTTGTTCATGTGACTGGTCCGCCCAGGCAGCAGACTTAAGATCCCAGGTTTGAAGTTCAGCTTATTTTACCAGTATGCCACTTAAATGTCAAAATGTGGCTATTTTAGAGCACTAATTATCAATGTTATTTTAAAAAAAAACTACTTATACTACTACTATAAAAAATGTTTTAATCTAATCGTTCAAAATAAATACTACATACATAAATACTTTATCTTCTTGCTAGCTAGTTGTTTGAATGGCCACATGGCGTATTAAGTAGGATAGGAACTCATAACCATTCGATGGTGTCTCCAAACGCATATGAGCACTGGCCTAGTGTAGATGACATGAGCCAACATATTAAAGAAGGAGAGTTGTTTTTATTATCTTCGTCATTAGTGAAGAAGAACCATTATGCACTATACAAGCTAAAATATTCATAATTTTAACTGAGACATTTTTTAAATGATAAATGTTGTGAAATACTGGCATCTCTTGAAGTAAATAGAGCAGGTCAATAGCAGCACTGAGAGTCAGCAATTGATGTGCCAGCGTAATAACTAAACAAAACTTCACACACACACACGCACACACAAACACACATCTACGCTACACTGTAAGCTTTGATTTTGCACACCTGCCTGGAATTGCAATATCATCAAGTATATATTTGCGTTCCTGTGGAGATCTTAGCAGGAGACCTGCACTTTTCGTACAGCTGCCGCAGTGCTGAGGCATTCGCACTGGTACCAATTCCATTTGAGCTATTTAACAGTGTATTTCTGTCTCGTGTCGTCTTTTATATTTGAATGAATTGAACAGCCCTAACAAGCGCTACCGGTATTTTTTGTTCAAGCTTAACGTTAGATTGAGATATTTCCTCCTCACATGGGGTGCCAATTACATTCAAACAGCAGCAAACTTACATGGAAGGGGGGCTTTGTTTCTTCGGATTCAAGCTAGTTCTTAAAGAAACACTTTCGTTTATGCTACAAACATTGCATCGACCTTGAAATCTAATATCAATAAAAGCTCTGAAATTATGAGCAGACCCACAAAACACAAGGTAATCCTAATGCACCATTTTAGTCTGATCAATAATTCTGTTAAACATAGTTTTTATTGTGAATTCTGAGTGGCAAGATGGTTCTTGTGCTTTTTCAAGGTTCGACAAGGTCTTCTATTTAAAAAAAAAAAAAAAAAGCATTTCATATGTACACTGCTTGCATGACCCCCTCTTTAGTTTTGCTACACGCGTGTAGCCGTATTGTGTTTGTGTTGTGCATGTTTTTTAAACCTGTCATTGAACGCTTACTTGTGCTTTCTCCCCCTCTCTCCTTTTTTTTCTTTCTTCCCCTTTCTTTCTGTCCGTTAAGAGCCCTACAGAGAGAGAAGTATGGGAGTCAAGCTAAATATCGCTTTGTCAAATGTAATTGCCCTCATATATATTTTTTATTTAACTTTAATTCTCTACTTTTACGTTTGTACTTTTCTAAAGTTGTCGTATTTTTAGCTTAAGTCTCCATAAATATCAGGCTTATGTCAGTGGGTCTAATTTAAAAACACAGTCAAGCACATTAAAAAATGAAATCAAATCCTTTTTTACTCTTCATTAATTTAAGTGCTACCTGGGTAAAAGATTGGCTATTTACAGTTTTATTGATCTTAAAAGTAATCTATAAAACACATTTGTTCATTGCTAAATTTTACTCAGGGATCAAAGAATGCTGGATTGGTTTAAAAAAATCCAAAATCCAAATGCCTTTTTCTGTCACTTCTTTAAGTTTATTCTGCTACAGAAAAAAAAACTTAAGGCTTATTTCCACACTTACTATCGACGAGTTCTTTACACGAGATGCCTCGGTACCCTTCTTTCATTCTCTATGGCCTTTTTTATCACATTAAAATCTGAATCCAAATCTTTCCATCTATGATAGTCTCATTAATGGAGCCAGCTATGCCAATCTTGTAGTGCTAAATAAGGGCCCATGTTGCTCGGAGACTAGATTATAGTCTGAGCCTCAGCATGGCTGTGCTTCATTTGTGTGTTTGAGTGTGTTTGCGTGTTTGACTGTGTGTTGTTAAATGCATTTTTAATATACGTTTTTACATATTTCTATAGAACTGTAATCTTTGACTCATGCTTTAACACTAGCAACTAACAAGTCATTGGGGCTCTTCAACTTTACCACGAAGCGCAAAGCATTAAACTGTAAATGCTACTGCAAGCTAAAATTGCGAGAGTAACATACCGATGGGTTTTTAACATTGCACTATTGATAAACCAGTATTAAGTCAAATGTCATTCCAGGGTTAAAACCTCCCACATATGTTTATTTCTCATAATGTAACTACTGAACGATTTGGAAAGCTGATTCGGTCTTGTCCATTTGGATAAATGGATATTAATTGCATTAATTAAATGTCATTTAGATTTTCTAGCACATAGGACCACACTGGAGTTACCAGAATAATCAAAGTTAAAAAGCTAATGTTAAATAAATAAAAAAGGTAAGAATCAAGATACATGACTGGATAAAGGTTTAAACTTAGAGAGATTGGGCGCCATTTCAACCACCAGGGACATTTACAGTTATTAAGCATATAGCCAAGACATAATGTTATAATCATAAGTAGTAACAAATGTCATCAACAAACCAAACTGAATAAAGTTAAGGTAAATATTATATAAACTTTTTGAGATGTATGTATTGGTAGTCATGATAATTTATGATATTTTATTAATGCAGAAGTCTTCCTTTTAAAAAATTATTTCTTTTCATCAGCTTTTTTTAAAAGCACATCACTGGTTATCTGTAATCTAACAAATAAAATGTTCAAACCAAACCTGAAAATATTGATTTTGACATACACCAACCTGACATAACATTATGACCACCTTTCTAATACTGGGTTGGTCCGTTTTTCTTCTTTGATTTAGTGTATTCGGACCCTTTTCTAAATTATTTAGCAGTTTATGCTAGAATAGTTCATCTCTTGAATTGGATCACATTGGCCACTCTTCTTTCTCTACATATCAACAGTCCTTGGCCGCCCATTAAGCTGTTGTCGGCTACTGAAAAGTTCACTTGTATTGTTAATATATATTGATATATCACACTCACTAGCAGTGTTTGTGGTAATTTGTGTTTAGTTCACCTGTTGTAAGTGGACTGTGAATATTTGGACATTGATTTTACTTTGTTATTTTTCTATATTGTTTTCTTTATCTGCAAAACGATTGACATCTGGGTGTCATTATTTGACAGGAAACTCATACATACATACATACATACATACATACATACATACATACATACATACATACATACATACATACATCAACCTAAATTAATTACAGGTTGCTTGCATCAGCACAAAGTCTTTTTCCTGAATGATGCCACTCAGCTCCAGCTGGACGATGAATGAGAAAGTTTTATATTGATACATGTTACTATACTGATCAATTTTGAGAATGATCCCGATGAAAATGTTAACAACACGTCACAAGTAATTAATATACCTGCAACATAATGTGATTGTAATACACAAAGCGACTCGAATGCATGTTAGATGCTTTAAGACAGTTCTTCATTATACTATTTAGCTCATCATGTCTTTAGCTTTTGGCCTTTTTCAATAGGCGGTAATGACTGAAAAACAAACAATTCGAAACGCAGAAATAAATTGTTTCCTAAAAATGTTTTCTAAATTTATTCTGAACACAATTTCCAGCCTCTTTAACCTGACTTTTGGACCTGATTTTCTTTGGATCAGTGTATTGTAAATCAAAAGCTCACATTCACTTTCTCTTTTGCTTTCGGGTTTTACTGTTATACTGTTTTACTTCCCATGGCTATATCATTTCAGCCTGAAGACTGATTGGCTACTGGTCTTCACGGCAAACCTACCTGCTGCATGATTAAGCTGCTTTTTCCTTTTTTTGCACAGTATGGGAACTAATAATCAAGAAAAAGTATTATCATAATAGTTCTTTTAGACATCCCAGCTCTTTTAGATGTACAGCTTGTTTGATTGTTGACAGCAAGCCTTGTTTTGTTACAGCTAGTAATTTTGTAGCTAACCTTAATACATCTCTAATAGTAAAGGCAGACTGTTTACAATTCACTTTTATTATTTCTTAATTCATTTTAATAATTAAAAGAATGTATTCATGATTATATTTTATTTATTTGTTTTATAATATTGAATATTTTATTCATAATATGTGAAACTAAGCTATACATTTAGTTATTGAAGAATAATCTTAATAAACACATTACATTCACATGAATACATTTGGTTGGAAAATCCCAAATATAGCAACCCAGAAAGTGATGCTATCCAGACAAGCAGAAGAATGACTTTACAGTTCTTAAGTAAATATCAATTCATTTTACCAGTTCGACATGATTTTATGCACTGATTCTACTGATATCTTGTGGTCCATCGTTATTTTTCTTATAAGTTCCCCAAACAATACATAAAAAAATGTTGAAATTCCAAGAGGGCCAAATAATTCATGCCACTTATAAGATGATGGAAACAATTGAATGTATCTGTATGTCTATATATTTGCTACTTATAGGTCATACATCTGTCTGTCTTTCAGAGGGAATCTTGAACAATGCCCGGGATACAAGTGTCATGGATACTCTACCACTGAATGGTAACCATAGCAACAGCTACAGCCTGGCAGGTCCCGACTATCTGAGCGAATGCGTCCAGATGATGGAACGCAGCGGCTACGGCGTCCCACACTCACACGCCACACTTTCTCACACCCCACTGGAAAAACGGATCCTTCAAGAGCTCACCTCGAACTACCTGCCACCTTACCTGAACAACCATGAACGCAACAACCTGGTGAATAAACTGGTGAACAACGTCAACAACATGAGCAACATCAGCAATATTAGCAATGTCACTCACATCAGCAACATTGCTAATGTGGGTAATGTCAGCAACTTGAGTAATCTGTCGAACATGAGCAACCTGGCTAACGTGAGTAACATGGCTAACATGAATAACAACGGAACTGCGGGCGGACGAGGCAAAGATTCGTCAGCTCCTCCCCTCAGCCTCGCTTTGGATCTCGATGACTCTCCTGCTTTCATCCCGGATGACACCTTGGGTTTAGAGTTGATCCGTGATGAGTCTGACACCCCGCTGCTTCTCCCGGAACGGCCTCATCTTACCCAACCCAGAAGCTCTTTTGGCTCCACCTCTTCATCTCGTCGTCGTTTACCCCAAGAAAACAGTGACAGTTTTTTTCCACTTCTGACCGAAGAGCAAAGTGATGAAACTCCCTCACCGAGCAGAAACATAGCTGGTCACGATCGACAAGACATGCACACCTTGCCACGCAGCGGGGGAGCGGATGATGCCCGCGAGTCCGCCGACAGCGATGACGTGTACTACAAGAGTATGCCTAACCTGGGCTCTAAGAACCACCTGAATCAGCTAAACTCGTACTATCAGCTCGGCCGAGGCACCAGCGATGGCTTCATTGGTCCTGCCAACAAGGATGAAACTCTTCCCAATGAGACACTGCAAGAGCCCGCCAAACTCGTCACCAGCCTATAGGATCACTACCCTCCTTCCCTTTTACTGAAAACCTAAGGTGGCAGATTCTTCACATTATGAGAAGCCCAACTTCTGTCGTTTCTTATGTGGTCTCCTTTGCTTTCCCGTACTGGTCACTCGTCCCGCAGTTGTAGACGTTTCTTTTACACGTTCTTAGCAAAAAAGAACAAAAAAAACAGACTATGGACATGTTTTTTGTATTCTAAAGAGGATCGAACGATATGGATGTTTCATTGATGTTCTTTGCAACGTGAATTTCTATTTCAGATACATGGACCTTGAATGGATTTTGCTGAAATAGAGTGCAAACATATCAAAGAAATTCCTGGAAAGAGATAAAGAGCAGATGCTAAAGAACCTAAAAACTATTTTAATACTCATCTTTATCTGACATCTGCTTTTAAAACAATCCTTTCCAATTTCCGACTTAGATGAGACATTAGTTGTGATAAGTCGACTGAAAATTGTGAACTTGTGTCACTATGGACAACTCCACCGTAGGACCCACCGACTTTTGGCTCATTAATAACAAATATAAAAGGGTAAAAACACTAATATCAGAGAATTATTAAATAATTAATGTAAATGTTTAATGTAAATTATTAAATATTTCTATGTAAATGTACAGCTACTAGCATTAAGCAGTCTTTATTTTCTGTTCATCTGTAAGTGTGGTGATTTTAGATCACTAGAAACTGATTTTTTTCAGTTTTCTCATGCCACTCTCAGTCCAGACTGCAGTAATGCTCATGCTCTTTTAAATTGTTGATGTTTTTTGTATTAGCAGCAATTAACAAAACCAGAGGGAAAAAATGAAGAAAAAGTATTCAGGTGGTCATTTTGAAAATGGTAGATTTTTTTTCGTCCCTTCGAAAACACTTTTAATTTTCTACAGTGTGTAGATATTTGAGACAAAGCCGAACGAGATCTCACACACTGAGGAAGACTCGTGATGAAGAGTTAAAGACTGAACTTAGTTTTAAAGCACTAGGCACCACAAATCTGTGGTGATGTCTGAGCCAATATTGACAGTTGGAAGGAAGAAAAGCTGCCTGCATTTTCAATTACAATAATTTCTACTTGAGGATACAACAACCTGCAAATTTTCAGACTGTACAAAATTACCAAAACACATTCTAGTTTCAGCAAATAAATACGATTGTACATTTTATTTGTTTCATTTTTGTTTTCTTTTGTAATATTGCATTTTAAAGTCAAATGACCTCCTGACTAATATTTGTTGTAACAGTGAAACTTGTTTGCCAACAAATAAATTACTGCTTAAGACTCCTTGCGGGACGTGTCTTTGTTGTCTCGCTTTTGTCTGTGGAAGAGTCTGAAACATATACCAGACTCTTCTAGAGAGGACATCATTTTGATGTCCAGTCCAATTTATCCATAGTCTAAAGTGAATTATGGACACATTAGTGTCATTCTACACTAGATGTTTTCAGCGTGGCTTGTAATGAAGCTCTGTAGAAGCAGTACTGTGATGCTTCTCTGTCTGTCAGTGTGAGTGGGTGTGTCTGTGTGTGTGTGTGTGTGTGTGTGTGTGTATCGCTATTCACTCCGTTCCCTCTGCTACACCTACACGCACGCACCTGTCCCAAATCAACCCTCATCAACAAGGGTATTTTAGATGAAGAGGAGAAAGTTACCAGAGAATCGTGTTGCCACACCGAAGCACCACACAGTATTCCGATCGACCGTAACTAACTGTTTAAGATGTAAGTTATTCTAAGAAACCCTCGAACTGCCGAGGTGTCCCAGAGACCTGCGCTCCACCGCAGAAGAACCAAGTTTTTCCCATTTTGTGATTTAACGTGTTATTTTAATTCCAGATTGTTTCTCCACCCACCGCATTTCGAGCATTCCTGCTTCACACCAGCTTCCTCCTGCCTGCCGTATACCATGCACACTCCAGCTACACACCAGCACACTTCTTCCTGCCGCATTCTGGGCATTTCAGCCATCGCATCAAATTCGTCACCTACTCTCACCAATACCAACCCTTCAATAAACCCAATTCAACCCCGGGTGCCGCATCCCTTGCGCGCATTCCAGCCACTTACTCCATTGACCCTCAGGACCCCGATTCCATGGCCAACCCTCCTGAAACCTTTGTCGGGAAGATTTCCAAATGCCCGGGTTTTCTTCTTGAGTGCCTACTGGTTTTTCAGCAATGCCCATCAGCTTTCAGACGAGAGGCATCCAAAAGCCGCAATTGCGTTTTCACAGACAAAGATGACATCCTGGTTTTCTCTCGTACCCTCCCTGAACACAGGAAACACGTCCAGCTCGTTCTGCAGCGCCTGCTCCAGAACCACCTCTTTGTTAAAGCAGAGAAGTGCATGTTTCACCAAGAAACCGTTCCTATCCTGGGCTTTATCATATCCAGGCGGTAGAAGCATGGCCCTCACATACAAGCATGAAGGAACTCCAGCGTTTCCTGGGTTTCGCCAACTTTTACAGGTACTTTATCTGAGGATTTAGTCAGATGGTGGCCCCCCTTAGGCACTTTACCTCCACTAAGGTGCGCTTTTCCTGGTTATCAGAAGCGGAATCCGCTTTCACCCAACTGAAATCCCTATTCACCTCAGCTCCGCTTCTCATTCAGCTTGATCCACAAAAACAATTTGTAGAAGAGGTGGATGCCTCTGCCACCCGCGTCGTAGGAGTATTCTTTCTTTGAAGCGATGCAGATTCTCGGATTCACCCCAGCGCATTCTTTTGGCATATGGCATCTGAGATTGTGAGCTACTAGCCGTCAAGCTTGCACTCGAGGAGTGGCGACACTGGATGGAGGGTTCAGCCACCCCTTTTCTTGTCTGGATGGAGCATAAAAATCTCGTGTACATCCTGTCAGCAAAACGCCTCAACCCCCGGCAAGCTCGATGGGCTCTGTTTTTTAGTAGATTTAATTTAATTCTCATGTACCGACCGAGGTCTAAGAACACGAAACCTGATGCTCTCTCCCGTATTCGCGAGCCAGATAAAACCAGTCCTGAACCCACCACAATCCTGGCACCCAAATGTCTGGTAGCCTCCCTGGTTTGACAGGTCGAAGAACGAGTGTGCAAGGCCTTACAGAAGGAGGCTGCCCTTCCGACTCTAAGTTTTCGTGCCATCTGGGCATCCGTCGCACCAACCTGTTTATCCAGCGGGGATTCTGGTGGCCCACGCGTTTACTGTGGACTTCAAGGAGTATGTACAAGCGTGCCTCACATGCGCCCGTAACAAAGCCAGCCACCAGCCTCCACCAGGCCTGCTGCGACCCCTCCTAGTCCCAGGACGCCCCTGGTCACATGTGGCATTATATTTTATCACCGGCCTTTCCATCTTTGATGACATGTCCACTATTCTGAACATGGTGGACTGCTTCTCCAAGTCCTTCCGACTAATGACCCTCCAGAAGCTCTTTTCTGCCCTGGAAATCGCCAAAAAAAAATTTTTCTCATGTATTCATGAGACAAGTCAATGGGTATTCAACGAGCAAAATGAAAAGGCATTGCTGTTGTCCGCTATCATGGCCTCCGTTAGGACATTGTGTCAGATCAAGGTCCGTAATTCACCTCCCAAGTCTGACAAGGTTATTGTTCTAAGCTGGACATCTCAGTCAGCCTGTCTTCTTGGTTTCACACCAAAACCATCGGACAAACTGAGTGGACTAGGAGGTTGAGGCCACCCTACAGAGGGTTATAGCAAAGAACCCCGGCCAGTGGGCCCTTTTCTGCCCTGGGTAGAATAATGCCATTAACACCCACAACAGGGTAGCTACTGACCCCTCTCCATTTGAAGCCTCCCTCGGCTACCAATCCCCACTACTCTCCTTGCAGGAGACTCCAACTCCATGTCCAGAGGTGCCAAAAAATCTGAAAACCACCCGCACCGCGCTCGAGCTGTCTCGGGACGTTATGGAAAGGGCTGCAAATTCACACCAACGCCCTAGCCTGAGATACATTCCTGGCAAAAGTTTGGTTTCTTTTTTCACTGACATCTTCAGACCATTCTATAAAAACTAACAAGTCAATGGGTATTCAACGAGCGAAATGAAAAGGCATTGCTGTTGTCCCTACTTACACTGAAAAGTAGGAGTTTATTTCAGACGTAGATGCCAGGTGTGTTGCTTATACAGGTGGACAAGGAAAAAGAAAAATTAAATGACTACAACATAGCTGTGAAACTGTGTTAAATATTAAAAACTGCTAGCAATAGGCTATTTAGACTAAATTGTAAGGTCAGAAATGCACCGGACTGATCACTGCTTGCTCTACTGTGTTAAGAATTTAATGAGGAACCAGAACACACACTTCAATCACTACGCAGACAAGGATGAACCAGGTACTGTTATTTTATTTAGATGAAATCGGGGACTGAGAAAAGAAAATCAAACTGCTTGTTTGAGTGATCAGAGTGGCAGCGTTGGTGGTGGGACTTGTAGGAGAGCAAAATAACCTTTGCGGTGGAAACAGCGCCCCGATGGTGAACAGAGGAATGACAACCATCAGTGAATTCAACTCAAACTGAGTTTCGGTGAGGAGGGTATGAATGTCGGACTGCCGAGGGTAAGGTAGGGCGTTGGGGTTCCTGGACGTCACAGGTTGATCCTGGAAACAGGGACACACAGGGACAG
>JAOUQU010000025.1:512045-522670 GCA_028566735.1 Ammoglanis amapaensis
TGGACTGTGGGAAGAAACCGGAGTACCCGGAGGAAACCCACGCTGACACGGGGAGAATATGCAAACTCCGCACAGAAAGTCTGGATCAAACCCCGGACTTCTTGCTGTGAGGCGATAGTGCTAACCACTCAGCCACCCGAGCTCGTTCCATGGAACATTACCAATAACTGTAATAATATACCAAAGGTTGGATGTTGGTAGGTATGTTCTTGCTTATTTGACCCTGCAGGGTGTGACATACCCAATTTCTTGCTGTGTTCTCGTTCCATTCGCTCCAAGCTTTCAAGCAGGTAGTCCACTTTGTGTTTGATTTGAGTCAGCTCTTTCTTGATGGTCTGCAGGTCATCGGCTCTCACTGCACACACGCACGCACACACAAACACACTCAGCGTTCCACTTCAACAGCAACATTACTAGGCAGTTGGATCAGAATATCTTTTTCCATCTCAGACCCAACACACACACAAAACCTGGCTGAGAACAAATAGGTAACGTTCTTCACGTTAAATAATTACCCAACAGGTGAATCAATGGCAACATGCCATTTAACCCTAACTGATGCAGTGAGTAGCTTCTCATTTTTTTAACAAACATGTCAAAAACACATCCTATGGTCGTGGAAAATATGTTTCATAATAGCAGAATTATTTTCATGCATCAAGCAGAGAAAACATTAAATGACTGAACCTATTTAAAATATGACAGTGAGGAAAGATCTGCAAGGAAGGAGTTGGGTTTGAAAAAAGAAATCATAAATGACAGTCATCAGTGATCTCTTAAACGTTTGGAGAAATCAAATGGTAGTAAAATAACGGCACAACAGCTTCAGTTTGTTAGAATAATGAGCACATCGTGGAAAGAAGAGATGTGGCTAAAGTGATCAGAATCAGATTTAATGGCCAATTAAGTGAGTACATACCTACCATCATTTTCTACGTGCTGCACCCATCATGCCTTGTGCCTACTGAACAAACCTGTGCTATGATCTGAGGATGCTGCAGTTGGCCAGATGTCAGTTCAGCAGCAATATGTCTCTAAAGAATGAGCTCAGCTGTCTGCATGAATATACTGACCGGTCAATGTTTGAATGGACTTTGTCTTCTCTGACGACATGGACATATTCCAAGATGACACTGCCAGGATTCATCAAACTCATATTGGCTACCACAGAGTCCAAATCTAGACAAATCATTGGGATGTCCTGGAGAATATGTGCATGTATTCTTATGCAGTCATGGCCAAAACTGCTGGCACATCAATTACTTAATTCACTGAAAAGAAAATATTTTGGCGATGTGTGTATTCAATCAAGTATCTGGAGCTGCATGCTGAATGCAATGCAATACAAAGTTCTCCTGACAAATATTAAACATGTTGCATTGTCTAACTGGGAGAGTTTGTATGGCTTAAGTCAATCATAATGCACAGGTCCTAACATTGCCACAAACACACAACCAAAGGTATCCAATAGCGTCGTGAAATGGCTGCCTCGGCAGTACCGCCTAATTCCTTGTATGTGTAAACATGCTTGACCAACAAAATCTGATTCTGATATGTCAACCACGACCACCCATTGGATCGCGTAATCAATGTTAGTAGATCTTCCCTCTTTCAAACAGGTCACATACAACATACTTTTTGAAAATGAGGTCAATAAGGATAAAGTAGATCGTGTTGGCCTGTCGACCCATGACCTAGACCAAACTGATCAAGAGTAGGCAGAGTTCATAACAATGTACCTCAAAAGTATGTGTGTGTGTATACGCACGAGTTTACATCCTTAAGAGGGTTGAAAACAAAACTAGACTCTAGCTCATGGTGCTTGTATTCGTTTGGCTATGTGAGTTCATATGTCCTTACTGGTGCGGGATGGGCGTTGACTGCTCTTGTTAGAGAAGCTGCTCTTGGTACGCCGGCTTCCGCTCACGCTGACCCGTGGCCTTTTTGATGGAATGGCCGGTCTTGACAGCGGTGGAGGTGGAGGAGGGGGAACTCGGCTGGGGTAGGAATACACCCTACATAATATACACAGTATTAGCCTGACCAGAAATACAGGACACGGATATGTCCTGCTTTTGACTGAGACACATGTGTATTAGGCTTGTACATGAAGTTTTGACCATGCCTCAACAAAATAAATAAATGAAAAATTTAAGTGGGTAGAATGTGCTAAAGATCAGGTATGTGTGGTATACGTTGTGTATTTTACCATTTATATTGCATAATATTGTAACCGGCATGGCCAGCTTTTGAAGAAATCATCAAAAAAGCTTAAAATGCCAACCACAGTTTAATTCTGTATTAACCATACACTGTTAATATACAATATTAGACCTTTGTACCTGGTGATGGTGATTATTAACTATTTCATATACAAGGTAAAATAAAACATTCCTCATTTCTATAACCAGTCTCCCGTTTGGCAGATCTACCAATTATGCATGGATGAGAAACCACTTACCTGTCATAGTAATCTCTCTGAAAGTCATATTCTAGATCAAATGATGGACTGCAAAATATTTAAAAATAAATATTTATTTAAAATATAAAAAAAACAGAACAAAAAATAGCTTCAATTAAAAGATGGAGAAAAGAATACCTGTACATATCTCCAGCTGAGCGTTTGATTGTCTTCGATCTGTGAGGTTTGGGTTCACCAGCCAGGTTAATATCTGTAAGAAATAATGTTTATGACTTCAGGATTATTTCAATATGCAAAACAGATCAGTGTATTTCAGGATTATTAAAATGAGCTATTCCCACACCAGTTTAATATGCTAATCCACCACAAGTTGAGCCCTAAGCTTTGTTATGCCTAGTTCACTACATGATTTGTTATTACTTCTATTTTAAGTCATTGTGGTTTTCACGACACATGAGTAAACGCGGATCACGCACTGGCCTGTCTGGTCTCCTACAGTATGTTTTGTCACCAAAATATGGAAGATGAATTTTAACAATGTGTTAAAAATGAACAACAATAAGTAAACCATTAGGTAAGGTCACAAATACTGTAAAACTTTTGTTATTTTGCACCCTGGGTTCACATATTTACAGCGCCTTCACCGTTTTTCCAATAGACCACAAGAGTCGTGCAAGTTCTTGGTATGTCCAAATTTGGTATTCAGGATCTAAAGTGATTTTTAAATGGGAAAATGTGTTTTTGTTAATTTTTATTTATCACATCATGGTTCTGATCACTAAGCTGTTTATTAGTTAAACTAGCAAACACCGTACAATTCTCAAACGAATGACAACTTTTTTTAACATTCCTGTATTCTCACATCGTTCTGATTACATGGAAGCTGAACATCTAATGACATCAATTCTGTGTGTTGTACAATTCTGTGTTAGCTCACAGTTAGCATGTCTTATGATGCCAAACAGTATTAACACCATGACTGAGATGATTTTATGAAAACCAGTTCATTTTTAACTCACTTTAGATCACTTTAGAGCTGGAACATAAAATATAAGCATAAACAACAAGGCACCAACTACAAAATGACAAAACGACTTCATTGGTCTATCACATCCTGATCACTGCAATTTTAACCCTACAATACTTTAAACCAAGTACAAGCCCAAATAATTAGCATGCTAGATTTTCTAAAATAATTTAGAGTGTCACGTCTGTTATTGACATTATTTATTTAAAAACAGCATGTACCCAGCACTTGTCCAACTACCATCCGGCCATCCTCCCCAGCTACGGCGGTGCGTGCGTTCCGCTCATTGGCGTACTGAACGAAGGCGTAGCCCTTGTGCACCGAACAGCCCACAATCTTGCCGTACTTGCTGAAGATGGCCTCCACATCAGCCTTGGTTACCAACATGGTGTTTAGATTGCCAATAAAAACGCGCGAGTTGAGAGAACGCAGGTCTGTCTTGTTGGTCACGTTACTCGCCATTGGACTGCATGTGAATAAAAAATAAAAGGGGGGGAGAGAGAGGGAGAGACAAAGAATGACTTTTTGTGTAATGAGAATGGCTAACAAAGTGTCCACTCGTTGAAAGCTTCTGCATACGGCATACAGGAATAAAAAGGTGAAAAATCATTGTTAAAGACACACAGTTATAAAAGAATATAAACACAGGAATAAAGCAAGGAGCTTAAAAGTAGCAAAAGCAAACTGGCAACGGGTCACCCAGTACATTGGACGATCGCTTGCATATGTATATACAAGCTGATAAGCCTGTTCAAAGAGGTGCAAGCTCCTTTTCTGTTATTTCCGCTTTTTGTGTGGCATATTTGTTCAGCTAGGCATGAGGCTAAATTAGTGACTGCTTAAATAAAAGCATGCGATCATCTGTGATCATAGCGACTTTGTCTCAATGTCTCAAATCGTGCAATTACATGGGTCACCTGGAATGTGGAAAGTGTCCGTTCACATTTTTTAGGCGGTTTGGAGTGCGCCCTCCGAGTACTTTCAGTGCACTCAGTTGACAGCAATATGCACTAAATCAGTGTTTTTGAGATGTGATTTGAGACACAAATGTGCTTACGAGAGCGTCGTTATGACTGAAATATATTTACTGATATGGACATGGACTCTAGCCAACAACTTCACAGAACTAACTAGAGACAACTAAAGACAAAAGAAAAAGTCTGCTTGTTTCGTCTTGTCTTCACCCCCTCAGATGATGGTAGCGGAATATTTCACTTAAGTGTGTTACATTTTGCATTGACAGCCAAAAGATAACAGAGTTTACAATCCCACTCCATTTTAAGCATTACAGTGGAGGACTAAACGTCTCAAGAGTATAAGTACATGAACACTGACCAGGCATAACATTATGACCACTGACAGGTAAATAAACAGGAAAAAGTGAGTGTTCCCTGTATGAGCTGTCAGTATAAGGATTAGCAAAGTGAGCATAATGTTATGCCTGATTGTTGTACAAATAATACATTGAGATTACATTTTAAAACATCTTGAGCCTTTAAAATCACCAAGATTTCTGCAAGAACCCATTTTAATAAAATTTAACTAAAGAATACATAATTATAAAAAAATAATAGCCAAGAAGTAAAAACCTTGTCCAAAGTGTAAATCATGATGGGCACATCATGATTTAAGGATTTTTTTTTCTGCTTCTTTAAAGGGTTTTCACAGAGGTTCGCGATTTGGAATAGCTTTAGCACCAGATATTCGTCCATTTAATTTGGGCTTAAAACCAAGAATTCTCTGGTCTCTGTTTAAGCTGGTAAAATTAGTAGTTATTTTAAGTGACATGCCCCAGTCAGTCAGGAAAAAACTGGACTTTGTATATCCATCAGATATTTAGTCACCCCATGTCCTCAGACACACCGATCTATGATACTTTGAATCAGTGTAAGACCATGCTACACTGCCATGGTTCCAACACATTAACTAATCATATTTCTAAACTAAACTAAAATGAAATGTCTAACTTGTATTGTAAAATTTTATATAAGAGCTTTATGAATGCATAATACCATGCATTCGCCCTTTGCAAAATTAAAAGTTTAATGACGTGGGCAAAATTGTTATACATAAATTCTATTATTTATAGTAAGAAAAATTGAACAAATTGAAATATAGACTACATGATTCTTTCGTTTTATTAATTTGTCAGTAGTTTAATCTAATCTCAATTTTACATCTTTGGACTGTAGTAGGTAACCATAACTTCCAGAGGAAACACAGCCAAAGGAGCCCAGAAACGTTAAAACCAGAGTAAAGAACGTTCATGATTTTCCATGTATTGGATATCAAATTGTCATTACAGTTGATTGTGAAACAAGTTTTCAAGCAACCAGTTGGCACAGCTTTCTGGTTTTCTACTAGCCAATAAATGCTGAGAATCTAAACTCCCTGGTTTAAAACTATGCATTGCTGGTCTGATAGGCACAATCTTAGCCACTGTGAGAAATAAAAGGGATGCTCCAGGAAGGACATCTTGTGCAAAAACTTTGCCGAATCAAAAATACATAACCTGCTGTGGTGACCCATAACCAAACATGCCCAAATGATTCACATCATGAAGCAAGTTCAACATCTTTAAGTACTGAATTTTATATTAGCTTGAATTTATGGACCCTGATAACATGAGTTTGGCAGTCTGGACCAGAATTAATTAAATAAATTGTTCAATAAAGACAGCTTGTATTTGTTTTCTATGCAGAATCCAGGTCATTTGTCAGGCTTTCCAAACATTGGTAAGTGTAAAGCAATTAAAAAGCACAGTGTAATTTGATGTGATCAACATTCAGAGCGTGTCTGGGGGGGGGATTGAAATATTCACTCACTCCATTCTGTGTGTTATTCAGGTCGGCTCGTCTGATCTGCCTGATTCTGTTGGAGAAAAGAAGGGGTCATTATTGGTGCAGTAGCCAGCTGAGTGATCAGTAGTGAATTATGGGTAAGTGGGAGATAGTGAGGTGGGGGGGGAGACACGTTCCGGGCACGTTCACAACAGTTCCCCCTTCCCAAGGTCACACAGAAAACCAGTGAACAAGCAAGAATACCACCACCCAGTGGTAGACTTAAGAAATGAATGTGTGCCACAACTGACCCTTGATGGACAATCTATCATGCAAAAATTACAATTCCACACATTAAGTGTACAATCTGCATCTCAGTCTTAAACTCATTTAATTATATTTTTATATAACAATTAATTAAAATTTTATTTCATATTTGTGTTCTTGTACTTTTTAATAATACATTTTACAACCTTTACTTTCACATTTTACTTTTACTTGGAAGCTGGTGCAGTGAAAGGGTTGCCAGATCTATCACAATACTTACAATACAAAAAATGTACAATTGGATGACACAGGCTAAACAGTGGTACGACATAAACAACATACAGTATAAACGAGTGATTTTTCTATACTTTATAAAGCATTTCACAATCTGTGCTTTTAATTTGTACGGTATTTTGTACAAAAAAATGTAATTCGCTACTTTGTATATAACATTTGTTAGTGAGTCTTAAAAACACGCTAAAAGCTGATAGGTTACCAAATTTCAATGTTTTCCAAAAACATACATTTTAATTTTTTTATGCTTTATTTTATTTCTATGAATCAATGTGAAACCTGATGTGAATGCAAATCACTGCTATTACGATGCAATTTCTAATAGGGGATCAATAAATTATATCCATCAGTTAAAAAGCACACGTTTAAAGAGTTTTACCAGAGGAAAACACAGTTTTTCATGGTTTTAACAGAGTAAAACACCATTAGTTGCAATCCCGAAGGCTATTTAGAGTTTCAGTTGCTCAACTGAATGTTGAGTGTTGTCTCAATAGCAGTGTGAGATAGTAAACATCAACTAGACTACACAAGCACAATTTACTAGTCTCGCAGCTAGATTTTTAATAATTTATTAATAATAAACTGTTGACTTGACGTATTTCAGGTCGATCGATCGATCGATAGCTTACCCTACCTTACCTTACCCTACCTACTCTACTTACCTAATCTACCTACCTACCGAATTTACCTATAAAACCAAATTTACTAGGATTTTTAACTTGTTTTACTTTGGTAATATTAAGGACAGGACACATTAAAACCCAAAATCTTCTTACAATACACTTTGGTGCATAGCTAATTCTACATAGTTGTACATCTAGGAAATACATTACTACATTACCAAAACGAATTTGTTCATTTCTCCAAGGGCATGAAAAAAAGTCTAATCTTATGATGCTTGTAACTGGTTACCGTTTTGAGACTTAAGGCCAAGTAGGACATGTAATAAAGTCTTCAAGTAAAGACATTTTAGCTTACAATGGGGTTGTTATTATGGGGAAATACACTAGCATTATATTGATGTATTAGAATATTGTATGACATTTTTAATGTGCCTTAAGGTTATGAGGAAATGACAATTCTAAAATGTTATTTTTTATTATATACAAAATGTTAGTATGTTTTATCTATTAATTGAATCTGCCCAACATTCTTGATTCATCACCGCAGAACATATATATAGAGAATATAATGTTCTTAATTACTTTTTTCAAGGTCTCTTTCATTTAGGTAGAATTGATGAAAGATTTCTATGATAGTCTGATTATCACTATAGACTGAAAGCATGTTTAAATATTTTGTGTTTAATAAAGACTTGTGTTCAGTCTATAGTGTGTGCTCTGATTGATTTTAAAAAGTCCTACAAAATTACCTGCAAAAATGGGACACAAGTCAAATCCAAATCTAATCTGGAAGTGATCATATTTATTTAATGCAGGTAACTCACACACCCAAATTATTAAATTGAAACATTACTATCGCATAAATGGCCTACCTATCTGTGTGGCATGCAGACTGCTTCTACAAACAATTGCCCGCTCTTAAAAAATCTTACTCAGTGAATTAAAAAATGGAAGTAGAGACATTTTCTCACTACTAAATATTCCAGAGTCTCCTTTCAGTGCTTTTCCTACAAAGTGGATATGATTAGAAATGACAGCAACTCGGCCACAAGTGATAAGCTTTGTAAAATGACAGAATGGGGTCAGCAGATACTGTGACATGTTATGGTCAGATGTAGCCAGCTCTCTTTAGATTAGCTCGAGAGCAATGTGTAGAGAGCTTCGTGGGCTTTCGTGAACGGGTTTTCATTGCAGCTGCATAGCGAAGTAAATAATGCATTCACTGGACTCTACAACTGAGAATCATCCCAATCGTTGAGATGACAGATCTCACTCCAGTGACAGGAACGTAATGCTTCAACACCAAAAATGTTGGACAATTTCATGCTTCCAGAGTTGACTGAACACCAAGCAAGGTCAATGATATTAAACCTAAATTGGTCAAGTTCTTTCAAACACACAGATACAAGTACATGTAAACATCCTACAGAAATGACAGTGACTGCCCCTATTGGGGATCGAACCAAAGACCTTCTTGCTCTAAAGCAACAATGCTACAAACTTATTCACTATGACCCTTTGGTGGGACTTCAAATGAAACATTTGTAGTAATAAAGTCAAAGACCTCAGAACTGAAAGCTTTTATAGGAGTTGCTACGTTAATTTTTTTTTTTTTAGAAATGACCAAACTTAAAATTTTAAAGCCTATAAGATGTTACCAGGCACTGGGGATTGAATGCATGTTTAAATGATTTATGTTTATTAAGACTTCATTTGTTTTAGAGGGTTTAATATACACTGTGCTGAAAACAGGGTTATATGTTAGCGGATTAAGTTTATATGTCTCATACAAATTCAAATGTTTCAAAAATGACTGATTTTAAAAAGAAGCATTTTAAAACTAAACCAGAACATCAAAAAAGTCAAAGAAAGAAAGTTGTTAAATAATTTATTTAACTGGTAAAATGCACAATGGAATCACGATGTGGGTTAACATCAGCATTGGTGGACGTGGTAACCTCCACGTCATCAGAAACAAATTGCCGACCGTCTCGAGATGAGGTCCTGCACCCTATCGTGCTACCTTATACTCGAGCAGTTGGAAACGACGTTCAGAATCTATGAATGAAATGCATGGCCTTTGAATCCCATTGTTCATGCTTGATGCACTGTGAGAACGTATGGCAAACCGTCCAATGCCTCCAAGAACACCACCAGAGTTCCAGAATACCGCAAGAACAATTTGGGGTCTTGGGTGGCCATACTGAACAGTCACTCTCATCCAGTTTGACATGCTTCTGTTTACCAACACCACTTCAATCAACACCGCTACTTCAATCACAAGAGTTGGCATTTCGTTTGGAAATTTTAACAATTTCTTGCTTGCTTTTCTGGTATTCTTGTTTAATTAAAAAAAATGTGATGCTTCTTTTTGAAAATCGCTACATATTCAAGTTAAAATGCAGTCTAATCCCGTTTGTTGGACCACTGGTTAATCAGACCAGTTTGGTTGGAATCAAACCCATTATGATCTGGTTTGACATCCATGGATTGATTTGGACCAAAAAGTTCACTTAATCGGACCAAAAGGAACACAAGCGTGAATAACAAAGTTGCCACCATACAGTGGCTCAGTTCATACGATCTCTGGGCTCCTCAGGAAAAAAGCTTTAATCAAAGGTTAGAAAGTATGAAAAGTTGTGTTTACAAGAGCAAAACCAGCAGGAGGTGAACACGCTTAGCACTTTTCCCCTAAAAAACCAGACAGCCCAGTAGCCGGCATTGAGGGTATTGGAGCCATCTGCACATCCACTTATGAGCATAAAATGAATGAGTTATGTGTAAAAGCATGTGTCTGGATGCATGACATGAAACTAATTCCCTACTGCCAATCATGACTAAAGTTTACACAAGAATTCTATCGTAATGCATTCCAAAAAACGTTTGTGAATGTATTTTTTAAAGAACAGTTTTGAACAACAGGAAATTCTGGTTTGTTTGTTTACCGTACGTGCATGCGGCACAATAAACTTTTTTGAACATTTTTAAATGTTACATCTAGCGTGTTTCATCACCTAATCTAAACAAAATTGTTGCACCCCAATGCACTGTATTCTTTAATTTTTGTGAGCAGTATATTTGATTGCTAGTGGAAAATACAGTCGTCTCTTATTATAATATTCATGAATTTATGTCTGGAAGGATCTAAAATATGGGATCATTTTGAAAAGGATAAAGATACAAAGAGGAAAACTTACAGAATGATCAGGAAA
>JAOUQU010000025.1:522770-537477 GCA_028566735.1 Ammoglanis amapaensis
TAATATCAGATAAAAATCCAGCATAAAAATTATTTGAATGATCGATGTTAAGTGTCCAGTACCCCAAAAAAGAATCTCTGTATCAGTCGGTTCTCAGTATAATCTTCTTGACAATAACCACCCAAAATATACACTTTTTCCTCCTGGACAGCTGATGCTCCACCGACATGAGGCAAAGGAAGAGAAATAATTGCAGTCCAGGAATCAGTCACTGGATTATAGGTTTCACAGGATAACTGATCAGTGTAGAACTTTTCAAGGTTACTTACACCTCCAGCAACATAAAAACGATCAGCCAAAATTTCCATGCAGTGCTGAGCTCGATCATAAGTCATGTCAGCTAGATATGTTGTACCGTGTTCTGGGTGGTATAGAAACATGGAGACCAGGCACTGATACTTGCAGTTAAAACCTCCAGAGATGAAAATCTCTCCATCCCAAACCACAGAAGCCTGGCCACTCAAAGGTTGGTCCAGCGGATGTGTGAAGCTAGAATACAACAAAGAGTTAAAGCAGGGCCGAATAATAATTGCATTGCATTTTATCGTTCCTTTTTAAAAAATAATGTTCAAATTAAATTAGCTCCTACCTCCATGTGTCACTGTCAGGCGAGTACTTCTCCACACTGTCCAGATTAGTGTTGAGGTCTTTGTCTCCACCAATAGCATACAGGTGGTCATCTCTTACAACAATTATAAAGTTACTCCTGTACTCCTGCATATCAGACAGTTTCTTCCACAAGTTTGTTAAAGGATCGTACCTGTGTGAATTATATAAAGATTACTAAACTGAATAATTGCATTGATTGCAATTCTCCCTTCCGATACATGTGCAGAACCAAATGTTCTTTTATCAACATTTAAAATATTCGAATGGACTGCTCAACTTATTCTTTCTCATCCTTATGCAGGTGTCAATTAGCCAGCAGGAGTCAGTTATACAGCACTACATCAGTTATAAGGCATCGCTATTCCAGCTCTCACACAGCTCTCATATAATAATGAGTTAACAAGTAGTTACATGAGTGAATAAGAGAACATGAATAATAAATGCATAAAAAAGAGTTTAATTATAATAAGGCAGCGCATGTATGTTTTAGCTTATGTTTTAGATCATTAACCGAATGATACCGAATGATTTGCAACATTTAGTTGGATCTTTTTTACTCCAGTAAAGGCACCCTGAGAAAGTGACTATTTTGCAGTTATTTATTTAGTCTACACATTCTTTTCACTACTGTTTGTTATGTCTGTAAATGTAGAATTTGTTGTTGTATCAGTGGGTTGTGTAACTCTGGTATGTATAAATACAACATAAATAATTTTTTTTTCTTTGATCTTTGGAACAGCCTGAAAATATCTACCACAGACTTCATGTATAAAATGATATAAACTTTGTTATTAGTATATGAGAACGCTTACAATTGATTACCTGTATGCAGATTTCATGGTGTCATTTTCAGCATAGTAGTGACACCCTCCTGCTACATATAGCTTCCCATGAATTACACCTACCCCATGTCTGAACCGGACTTTTTCGGGCATTTCTCCCAAAATCCTCCATTCTATTTTCTTCACTATTCCTGTGCCATTGTGCAAGGAATTAGCAAACCACAACTGCTTGCTTGGAAGTCGCATACCATTGTCTAGATTTGCTTGGTCACCTCCCACAACAACTAGGACATCCTTGGGATAACGTGTGCGAGGATGAACTTCTGCAGTCAATCCGCCAAACCCAAATTCTTTTAGTGCTGAGCTGTACAGACACATTTCATCACTGTGGCATTCCATCTGTAGGTTAATGGCCCGAACCTCACGAAACTCTCTGAAGGTCATGAGTGGGAAGCGCACCACTTCCATCACCTTCTGGGCCATAGGTGTCCTCTGGACCAGATCTGCTTCAATCCATGCTACTACCGCTCTGAACACAGCAAGCTCAGAGGTAACACACAATGCATCGTGACCAAGCAGATCCAACAGCTTTTGAGCTGGCAACTCTAGGAACATCGGCGTTCCAACAAACTCCAGGAAATGAATATGAATAAAATCTTCTGACATTTCTAACAAGTCCTTAAGCATAAAAGCTTCTGCAAATTGAACTACATCAAGGCAGTTGTAAATATTAATTTGTGTCTGTATGTAGTTGAGGCAAAGTGAGAGAACAGGGAGGAATTGGAGCTGAAGGGCAGTGGACGTGATCTCAAAAATGCTCCCCCAGTCAAGAAAAAGGTCTCCAGTGTAGCAATAATGAAGAAGGGCTTCAAGTTCAGTTGCACCAATGTATAGAAGGGTTACAGAAGATTGTTTGCTTTCTTTCATACCACTGCTAAACATGGCACGAAAGTAATCACTGTTGGCACTCAGGATCACTCTGTGAGCTGGAGATAAATGAAAATGTGTCAGTTAAACTTCAACAACATTGTTCAAATGTGTCCACTCATACATCAAAGGTGACCTAAAAGTTATCAAGTGCTCAATAATTAAACTATAAGAACTTATAATTTTCTCCAAAAAGTCCCCAAATAGTATTAACATACAAGTCTAACTATGTACTTTTTTTTCTAAGAAACAATTAAGAGGGACATTTGGCAAATTTGAGATCTTACTAAATGCTCTGGATAAGAAAAAGAAGAATGGTGATTCAAATATATTTGCAAGCTTTTCCATTTCCAGCCAAAAATACTTGATCAAAATGTTTCATTAGGTGAACTGAAGTTAACACACCAAAACAGAACACCTCAATATGGGGGACTTCATGCCCGATTCATGGCCAATTTAGTCTCAGGTTTCAATTCCGTCATACAGTATCAACACCTTTATGAAAATGTCTTCAATAAACTAAACCCTAAACAACAACAACTGTATAAGAAAGTACATATATGTTGTGTTTTATTTAAAGTGGATAGAGCACTCATAACACCCCCACTTACCATGAAATACTCTTTGTCCAGCTTCCAGCTTTACATCACAACCCACTCTTTCTTCCCACAACTTCTTTACAGATTGCAGATTGACATTCATCTGATTTTCATCTGGGATTCTGCTGTAACCATCTCTATGTTTCTTTCTCTCTTCTTTTTTACTGCACAGCTCAACAATCCGGGGCACCCCCAGACACTGAGCGGCCACCTGTATATGATCCAAAGATTGTCTGTTCAAAGCAGCGATTGTTCCGGTGTAGGCAAACTCCAGCACTGCAGATATCCCTAAATCAGATACTTCAGGATCCAAATGCAAAACTATCTTTATTTCTTTCTCCTCATCTTGCTTATAGAGTAACTGCTGGATGACTGAGCTTACTGCAGCCAGTACGAAAGAGTGGGCATAAAAGTTTTGTCCATCATTGGTACTGAGGGTCAAATCAGTAAGGATAGAACACTGCTTCATTTCCTCCATTGCTTGGGATATTTCACTTGGGTAAGTATCTCTACTAAATCTTCGAGTCTCTTGCTCATTACTCCACTTATTTCCTTTCCCCATATTGAATATTTCATCGTTTTCAGGCTGCTCTTTTTTTACTATCCCAAGTCTGCTGTCATTGTACTCTTTTATCCATTGTAACCTCCTGTTCTCCTCCTCAACCCTCTCCCCACCTTCTTCTATTACCATTTTCTGTCGCTCTTTCTCTCTTCTCCACCGTTCCTCCCATTCCATAGGTAGGTAACGCCTTGTGAATTCCATACCAGTCTCCTTAAACTAAACAAGTAAAGTATTCAGCCTATTATCAATAGTCCTGACTTTGCAGCAGTGTTTCCACTGACTGTTTATACTCTGCTTAGATGTTGGAGTATAAAATTCCTGAAGAGGACAGGTTTCTAATTTTAGTTTCTATTTTAGTGGATAGAATGTCCTTGGGCCTTCTGAATGTTAGCCAGTGAGACAGAGTTGGATACAGTCGACAACCAACGGTTATCAAGACAGGTGCTTATTGAAGACAATATTCATGTATACAGTATAAAGTTATTACAATGTAAAAAAACAAAACTTTAGACTGTACTTTTCTCAGTTTGTCAGTTTGTCATAAGGTATCGGGTCTTGATTGTCATAGTTAAGACAGTGATGTCTTAATGGTTAAGGTAATGGGCTAGAAATCAGAAGGTTATGGGTTAAAGCCCCACTACTACCAAGCTGACACTGTTGAGCCCCTAAAGCAAGGTCATTCTCTCTTGATTGCTCAAAATGATGTTTAGTCAGTCATAGTTGTAAGTTGCCTTGGATAAAGGTGTCTGCTAAATAATAAAAATGTAAATATCCCATTTTGAGAACTAATAGTACCAAATTTAGTGAATAGATTCATTTATTAAGCTTTTTTGAGATACTTAGTGTTATATTAAAGATTTCTAGTTAATAATAAAAGATCTAGTTAGCATTTATTTCCAAAAGATCTCTCTCCCAACAATACAAAGCTAACAGTCCATTCTAAACCGCTAAAAAAGTATCACACACAGTATTACATAATAAAACCACACACATTTTAATGAATGAAAAGAGTAGAGTTCGCAGTAAACATTTCGTCTGTGGCACTACTTACATTCAGAATTACTGCAATGATCAGTTATAACCACTAAAACCCGAAGACACTACAAAAAGCAACAGAAGCACATTAGAAGGGAACAAACATTTAAGAGTTCTTGCTGCATTTTTTTAAAATACACAGACACTGCATTGTTCACAATACATGTTTAGTAGTATAGCTTAGAAAGACCAATGTTCCATGATGCTTGATGATAATCTTTTGGAGTTTTGAAAGAAATTGAAAAGAAAAGAGTTCAGTTTGTCTTAGACAAGATTTGGGTGGGGATAAAAAAAGAATTTTGGAATCCACAGAGACAGAAATAAAGAGATTAAGTCACTTGATAACTGATGTAAGGAAACACAGATGGTAAAGTGAACATTAGTCAAAGATGTTAACTCACTGTTCACAGTTACCATGTCTTTAAACAATAATTATATTTAAGAAAATCTATTATATTGGCACCTAAAAAAGGAGACTGTAACCTTGTATGCATTTTGTAGATATACTTAACAAAACGTAATATCAGTTAAATGAAAAAAAAAATGAACTAGTTTTAATGTCACATGATCTAATTTAAAAAAATGAATGTTTTAAGCCCTTCTCTCTTGCAATTCTGGTTTTTAGCACATTACAATTACTGATTTTGGACTATACTGAAACATGAAAGAATTAATTTCCTGTTAAAATCATGTTAATGAGATAAAATTAAAACAAAACACAGAATTTTAAATACATTAGCTGGCATTTACAAATGGAAGACAATGTTAAAATGTTAAGGTTAAAGTAATACTGGCTCCTGTGTCTGGTCAATTACATTTTAGGTTGTACTTCTATATGGGCGTATGAATTGAACATTCTAAATGTAAGACACCCAGGAAGCCCACCAAATGCCATTCTACCTTTTTAATCAAAATGCAAATATATATTAAAATCTGTTTGTTAAAAACGTGTGCTAAATATGTCTCAACCAAAATAACCAAAATAACCAGAACAAATAAAATCACTCAAAGCTTATATATCATTTATCACGCTTCTTTGCACAAATAATACTGCAGGTAATGAGGATGGGCGTCTTAAAAAACGCCTGCACATGCACTTACAGAAGAACAGGTCTGAAAATGTCCCTCATCAATGCGAAACACAAAGGAAAAGGCCAGCCAGTGACACACAGTAGATGTACAAAAAAAACTTTTCATATGGGTCAATGACAAATTAGGATTCTGCGTTTCGTGTATGCAAAACTTACTTTAAATATTCAACACAATGCTTGTGTAAATTATTTAACTAATGTGGTTATTGCATGAAGCATTGATTTTTTTTATTTATTGGTATTATTGATTTTATCTATTTATTGGTATATTTACACTTGTAGGATCTCAGCATTTATTAATTGGTGGTCAGCCTTGTGATTGCCCCCCCCTCCAAGAATTATTTTAAATAAATTGCTTACATTTAATAAATCAGTTTTCCATAAAACAATATGAACATTTATTATACCAAATATAAATGTGTTGTTAGTACACATGGTGTTTCCGCAAGAAATCTCTGTCAGAAAAGTACTGAAATTGATTAAGCGCTTACAAAACTGCCTTTTATTTGACACTAAAATACAAATAATGTGTAATTAATACCATATCGGTCAGACAGTTGTGCCCCTGCTGCATTTAGAGCCCAAATAAGACGCATAGAAGATTTGTATAGTTTACGTTTATTGCAATTCGTTGCAATTTGTTGTTTTTTTGCAAGTGCAATCGTGTGATATTTGAAAGCACTCATTACAGTAGATCACATGGCATCACAGGACCTGGTTGACTGGTTTATATTGGAGATATTTTATTGTTCATCATTCTTCAAAAGCCTCACAGCCCAACTGTATCGGTTTTATCATAGAGATGTAATCACCATGCATGCTTCAACTAATAAACAACAAAAGCATTCTGAAATTAATATAAATGAGTTTTTATGCTTCCTTACACAAGCCTCGCTGTTTTCCATGCTTCGAACTGGTACCACAATGCACTGGTTTATGCATCTTAAATTCTAGGTACATACAAGACAATTCAGTTTCTCCAATTAACCGGACTGCATATCCATAACGTGTAAAACCCATGCAGACACAAAGAGAACATGCTAACTCCAATGAGAAAGGTCCCAGGACTTGACCATGTGATGAATGGTCTGAGAACCATCCCTGAAATGAAAATGAGTAAAACCTTTAGAATACACTAGCTGACGTTCTTGTGTGGCACGTTGTTGTTGGCATGAAACATTTAAAAAACTGAAAGGTGAGCGTCATTCATAATAAACAAATTCATAAACAAAATTCTATAAAAGTACAAGCAGAATAAGACAATTTTCACACTATCTATTGCTAATTATTTCAAAAGGATCATGGCATGTCATTGACCCATATGGAGACAAACATTATGATCAAACAAACCAAGGAAAGGGATTTTTATTAAAACAATTAATAATCAATATGATTCGACTTGGTACATACTGACAAAATTTTAATAATGGGTGTTATTCAATTAGCAATATACTAGACAATGAGAACATTAACTACAGCAATTATATGATGGCGGATCATCATGATTTTCACAACACCAAAATTCTGCATCTCTGGAATACCCAACACCCCCGCCCCCCATCTTATTTTGGTAACACAATTGACAGTGCAAAATATAACAACAAGAAAGAAGTCAAGAAAACTCATGGCAACTGTGGAAAAAAGATAAACAATCCAAACCTTTATAGAACTTGGAAGTTTAGTGGAAGCTTTTGAATATCACTCTCCTAAGTCTTCTAAGTACAATTGCTGTATAAGGTAATGGCACCTTTTAATACCGCTTAGCATAATAAAAGTGGCTAAGACCGACAGCTTGTTAGCTTTGTTTAGCTTGTAGATTAAGGCCGCCAAGATATTCCTAGTGACCTTTTCTAATCTAAAATCTCCGTTTAACAAAACCTGAAGCTTTTCAATTGGACATCTGTGTTAGCACAACCTACCTGTAGCACTGTATCTCATGCTGGACCTGCATGTACGATAACATCGGTTAGTCAGTATACGTTGTCTGTTATACATAAATCGTGTGAGTATAGATGAAGAGGTACTTTATGCAAAGTTCAGTGTATGTCATGACTATAACCAAGACAGTCATTGGTCTTACTGACACACTCGTCTACAAAGAGGACAGTCCTTCAGCTGCAATCGCAGAAATAAAACTCATTCCACTGCATGTCCACTGCTCCTCTAACCTTCTACTTGAGAAAGCTTTATTCTTTCTGAAAACTCATCAAGGCTGCCCGGGGCCTAAAGAATGGACAAAGTAGATAGGAAACCTCATGACTTCTCAGAAAATGCCTTTCTTTTCTGACAACGTTTCACAGATACAGCATTTTTTTGTTCGTTTTTGCATTTTTTAAAACTCTGTCCTACGTCGTACACCCATTGGAAGGGAGGGAGAAAAAGTCCTCTATTTTACAAACTTTGTTGTCCATATATATATATAGTTTTTAATATAGATTTCTGTATACTCTCTGACTCGTGGCATCTCTTCTCGACCCGCCTGTATGCTACATGCAGCCCACGCAGCCGCACTTGATGCTCTTTTCCACCTCTTCGCTGAAGGAGGTGCCGTCGCTGCACTCGAACGTGTATTTGCGGCGCTTGGTCCTCTGGCTGGCGCAGCAGGATCCCGGCTGGCACGCGCCGCTACACTCCACCCACGAGAGCATGCGCGTGGTCTGACAGATCGCATATCCACGCTGCACCTGGTAGAAATCCCGCACCGGCTGGCCGTGACATTCCGATTCTAAATGGAGACAGTTGTGGATAGCGATAAAATGGATAAGTGGATACTGGTGCACTGTTGACAAGTTACAAATCTAAGACTTAGATTTGTTTTCTTTTCTAACAGGACTATCTGTTTGAATTAAACAAGCAAAAATCATTTAGGTAATGGGTCTGATTTTCTTGGCGAACAGGTAGCTAAACTTGACCCGTTATCTCTTTTTTTTACCTGCCTCACTAGACCAAGTTTGAACGAATATAAACCTTTCTTTAAACAGTTTTTTTTAACATAGTAATGCAAGATGCATTATAGTGTATTGGAAATATAATGAAAGATACACAAATCAACCAGTATAACATGAGAAATTGGTAAGGAGACGGGGCGCTGTTGAGCTTCTGGCAAAATGTAGAAGCCTTGAAGGTCAGATTTGTCAGATTAAGAAATCATCCTTGGATTGGACGGTTCTTGCACATTGTCAGAGTAAAAAATGGAGCACCAGAAGAAAACCTAAGAAAGAAAAAAGCTTCTCTGTGCCCCAGAAGCCCTTGTTGGACAACCCGTCTTGTCCATGTTTAGATTTAGCATTGTTAGTTGTTAGGGATGGCTTGTGTTCTCGCAGTTCTTTTAACATGATCAATCCATGTCAGTTGTGCGCCTTATTAAAAACATGTATGCCAACAGAGAGGGTTTGGCTTGTAAAACTCTCCGGAGCTTCAGTGCCAGCCGGCTGCGACGTCCCAGCATGGATCTACTTCCGAATTAGTTGGTGCTCCATGATGGATGGATCAATTTTGTTGTATTTATTCTTTGGTTGGTTTGTAAGCATTCATTCACCATCCTTAATATTCTGGCTGGTACATTAAGTGCTTAAAGTGAGTGGCTGTGTACCCATTAGTAAAGGGGAGGGGACCCTTGACCACATTAGCCTTACATCTAACGAGTTTTTCTTTTTTCTTTTCTATGTATGTTTTTTTCTCCCTTACAGGTTCACCACCACAACCACAGCCTGGGTTTGCTTTCCAGTCAGAGAGATCATCTCCACCTGGGATTGTTTTTGTAATTCTTTCATGGGTTTAGGAAATGTGAATCACATAAAGTGTTGTTTGTTCATTTGTGTTTTGATTAGCGTTAGCATTAAGCTAAATTAGTTAGTTCTTATTACACACATTCTTTTTATACACATCATCTCTGCATGTTTGTTTGTTCCTCTTGTCACATAGCCCATTAGTTACATCTACACATGCACACCCCACGGCACATGATTTAGGATTATAAGTCTCACCTGCATCACACAACTCTCCGGTGTAGCCACTCTCACAGTGGCAGAAGGCATCACCCGAGTCTGAAATCTGACATCTTCCATGTTTACACTGTAACCTTCTGCAGGGGTTAAAGAGCTCGCCCTCCTGGTTGCACAGTGCACCACGGTAACCCTCTTGACATTCACAGCGGTAGGACTGCATGTCCAGTGGAATGCACTTTCCATGCACACACCTGCCAAATATTGAAAAGTTGCTTTCACATTTTCATTTTGCAATATTTAATCCCAGTCACTCCTGCTATCTACATTAGTGCAGTATAAGACTTCCTTATCCTAAACCATGGTTATCTATATACTATCGCCCACAGGTAATAAGCAGCCTTAGAAACCTTTTCCTAGAAACAGTAAGCAAGATTTGAGTTCTTCTTTAAAATATTAAATCTAAATTAATATTCCCAAATTGTGTTAATAAATGTTTAGAGACAAGTGATTATTTAAATCAATAGAATAATAAATAATCACTCAAATAATAAATACTGTAATTGCTATTAATCATGACGATCTGTAATTTTTTAAAATCTATTTTATTAACTTTGGTAACTTGGACACTTAATTTAGGTAGTGAACCATAAGTAAGGCCAGGCTTTGATGGACATCATACTAAATAAGAAACCCTTTTAAAGAATTGCTCGTTTGCTTACTTGTTGCCCTGGCATGGGTTAGCACTGGGTTGATCACAATGAGGCCCGCTCCAGCCCGGCTGACAATGGCACACCGGGCCCAAGGCTGCATCAGGTTGACAAATTCCATGTAGACAGTAGATCTTTCGGCACGGCTCACAGCCAGGTACCACTCCGGGTTTCATCTGCGTCTTGGTGAAATCCTGGAGCTCGTTGTTGATGTACAGGTTCTGGATGCAACCGTGGAAGCTGGTACCATTCTGAATGTGCCAAGTATGCGGGGCTACAGATGAATGCACATCTACTGGCATACCTGCAATCGGAAAACAAAAAGGTGTGGTAAGTACAAGGTGGGGGACATCAGGGTCGATTAATAAAAGAAGAATGGAGCCAGGAAGAGAGGTTAGGGTTATTTTAAAGAACCGTTTCAGTACCTTCCTTTCAACGCCAACATTTTATGTCCAATTGTCTCCCAGTTCACATTTCTGATATGTTTTTTTATCCAAAAAAAACTTCTAAGCATTTAGGGGTTGAAAGTTTTGCTCAAAAGCCCAACAGTGGTAACCGTACTGGTCCAGCACCTTAACCACTAAGCAAGAAGTACAATTTCAGCCTTCCAATTGGCAGCTACCACTGCGATTTAGTCATAAACCCTCTAAATGGGTCTTACGGGACAAACGTATAAAGAAAGAGAGAGTAGCATTCCTGCAGCATAGCATCAACAACAGTGTACAGAATGATGATATTTATGTTACGCAGCGTAGAAGCTTAAGTAAAGCAATGACAATAGGAGTGGGCGATATGTGAAAAGACGACTAACAGTTAGGCCAATTTCACATCACACTATATGGAGCCACCAGATCATTCCATAATGTACAGTACATATCTGCATTGCTTGCACTCAGGAGTTAATACTGATACATCTGATAGGGGGTCACAACTGAATTATCGATGTTCAATGCATCAACCTCTAACAGGTGTGCATGATATGAAATGTAGCCACTTGTAAGCACACTCGGCAACCATTTTGCACAATATGCAACCCTTGGTTTACTTATGAGGCCTGGAGAAAATGCTTACTGTTGTAAAGATGTGCTGCTGTTCTTAAGTTCCTCCCCCTAGCCCTGTCAGATTGCATTCATTGGTCTGCTGTGCTCAAAACAATGTATAATTCACTCTCTGTCAAAAGATGTTTTCTTCTTCTTTGCTTTTACTGTTTTATCACTGGCTCTATCATGACATACCAACAACTATCAACGCTTGTGATTTTAAAGCTGGCTAGCCTGCGCTTCGCTCTATGCTGGGGGTGTGTTTCTTATAGTGCCCCTACTGTCTGCATAAGTAATCAGCAGTGGGTTAAGGGTGCTGATTGCTGAACCTAAAAGTACATTTTAATAACATGCTACACACAAAAAAAGATTAAGATAAAAAAAAATCATAGAATATACCAATTTAACTTACAATGCGAGTAATTTGGACGCACCTAGTTAAAAAATGTTTCAAAAACTGTACAATACTGAATACTATGAATCTATTTTGCCCAGTCCTAAATGAAAGAAAGAAAAAATAAAGACCGTGTTTGATAGGGTCCTAGAAAAGAGACGTGGACCATAACAAACGCATTACAAAGATTAAAGGAGGGGTTGTAAGAGGGTGAGGATGATTAACAATAGTGTTAATTGCAAGTGCCTGCAGTGGAGCGAGGAATCTGCGTTGGGCCCCTACCCCCCACATAGAGTGGAGCGTCTCCGTTCAGGGGGCGCGCGATACCCACGCTGCCCATGGTGGTGGGCGCGCCACCATCGATCGACAGGTTCACCATTTGGTCAAAGGTCACCAGTTCTACCGTGTGAAACTGACCGTCGTTGATGGTCTCGGTGCTAATGGGAAATAAAAAGAAACATTAGAGCTCTGATAACATTGAAGTATCAAGTTTAAACACAAATGCAATGTCTTATTTATTGACTCGTATTTCATTTATACTATTTTATACTACTTCATACTGTTTTATCTCAATTTTAAATGTAGACATGTCAATTCATGATCTGAACGAGTTAAGTTGATTCAGAATCGGATTCACTACATGCTCAGTGAATCAGTATTTGATCCAGCTGGATTCATGCAGATAATTCATCGACTCACGTATTTCTCCTTTAAAATCAGTTCCTCAATAAGACCTGTGAGTCCTGTGTTATCACTCATATAACAGAATGCTAAATGAATCAGAATCGTAATAAATTTGACTCATGCAGCTTATTCATCAGCTCGTGTTTTCATTCATACAGTAGGATGTTCAGTGGATCAGAATCGGAATCAACTTATACCGTGCATAAACTGACGCCTGTGTTTTCTTTCAAATAACAGGATGCTCTGTGAATCAGAATCAATTTGACTCATGCAGCTTATTCATCAGCTCGTGTTTTCAGTTACAAAGTAATATGTTCATTGCATCCGAATCAATTCATACCACGCTTGAACTGACTCCAGTGTTTTCATTCAAATAGCAGGATGCTCAGTGAATCAGAATAATATTGACTCATGCGGCACATTTATAAATGAATTCAG
The DNA here is from genome assembly GCA_028566735.1 of Ammoglanis amapaensis. NCBI lineage: Eukaryota > Metazoa > Chordata > Actinopteri > Siluriformes > Trichomycteridae > Ammoglanis > Ammoglanis amapaensis. The sequence goes on from JAOUQU010000025.1 coordinate 535,586, forward strand.
AGCAAATCAGAATGATTCAGAAACTGAATCAATGACGTTCCAATCCTTATTTTTCCCTATAATGAACATTTAAAAAAAGTTTTTTTTTAATGTTTTTATAATCGTAAGCTAGTGTGATGCTTTTACTTACCTGTAGATAGCATGACCGGGTTGACTGACCGGATCGTAGCTGACCTTGACATGACCTTGGTAGAGTTCGACAGCGATGTAATCATTATCCCCGTTGTACAGGAGAATGCCATTGTCCTCTGCGGTGGAAACCTTTAAGACATGTATTTTATTGTCATTCACATGAGTATGTATACAAGCGTACAGTATGAAGTAATTACAATGTATTTATTTAATTAACACTTGAACTACCAGACCGCTGCCATTTGGCAATTATACCTTTGGCAAGGAGACACTCTACTACACTCTGAAATCTTCTCTGGAACAAGTTGGTGAACCCCCACCCCCCAAAAAAAGTCAACATTACCAGATGCCATTTGGCAGCCTCTGGTAGAAAAAGGGGTCATAAAAATCCTGGTAGTTCTAGTGTTAAGTTGTTTTGTTTGGTAGTTAAAGATTTGAGAGACGATGCAGCCAAGACTTGTGTTCTATAAGCTGTGTGTTATTGTGATGTCACAATAAGAGAATTTTCTTTTCCTCTCTGTTTCCAGGTTGTGAGTAAAGGTCGAACGCTGAAGGTGGACCGGGTACAGAGAACAGATCTGACCTCCATAAATCTGCCCTTTTCTTTCGACATGGTGCCCTCGTTTCGGCTGGTGGCTTATTTCTACACCCCAGAGGGTACAATAGTGGCCGACTCTGTCTGGGTGGACGTGAAAGACGTGTGCAAAGGAAAGGTAAAAGTGACGTCACTGAATGACGTAACATTTTCGGTACATTTGTCAGTATAAACATAACGTTTAATATTCTGCAGCTAGAAATCGTTCCGTTTGGTGAGCTGAAACCTGCCAAGTATTTCGATGTTTTAATCAAGACCGAGGCGAGAACTAAAGTGGCCCTGAGTGCCGTGGATTCGGCCGTGTACATCCTCAGTAAAAAGGACAAACTGACCCCTCAAAAGGTAACGACAACCTGATGCGGTTTTACTACACAACAGACTTTAGGACTGAATGTATTCAAATATGCAGTCGCTTCATATTTGTATTAAAAGAACTGAATAAACATAATCCCAACATAAACACTGGGGGGGGGGATTAATCGAACCTGGAGCCTTTTGAAAAAAATAACACAGATGTGAGAAGGGAATCGAATCCAAACCAGTAATGACATCACAGATCGTCCTGAAACAAAAAGCAACACAATCAAAACACAGTTTATTGGTTTTAGTGTATAAATATTTATTATTACTGTTATTGTTTTATTGTTTAACTTGTAAAGTGTCCTGGTGTGTCATGAAAGGTGCTTCTAATTAAAATTCTATTATTATTATTATTATTATTATTATTATTATTATTATTATTATTCTAAAATCACATGATAAAAACTGTGCAGGTGAAAATCAGCCGGCGTTTGGTGTTCTAGGGTTTAAGCTGTAAAAGGTAAATGAAAGAAACGATCAGAACGGGATCACAGACGAGGACATGAAGTCGATCGTATGAGATTCATAAACATAATAAATATAATAAATATAATAATGAAAGTGTGTTTTTCAGATGTTCGACTACATGAACTCGTACGATCTGACTTGTTCCATCGGTGGAGAGAAAAACTCTCTTTCTGTTCTGGAAGCTGCAGGACTTACATTCATCTGTACCTGCACAGAGTCACCCATCGTAAAAAGTACACAATACAGTAAACACACAACAATACAGTAAACACACAACAATACACAACAGTACAGTAAACACACAACAGTACAGTAAACACACAACAATACACAACAG
>JAOUQU010000025.1:545156-555534 GCA_028566735.1 Ammoglanis amapaensis
AAATTTTTTCCGAAATTTCGGGTCGACTTCCGGGCAATTCGACTTCAGAGACGTTCGACTTCCGAGGTTCTACTGTAATTGAATTGCATTTGCGTTAGTATAAAGACAGCTATGTGAAACAGCTTGGCAAAAATTGTGTTAATCAAAACAGTGTGCAGCACCAGTGAACTCGCTCTCTGCGTCAGCACTTCAACTGAAGTCATTTTATTCATCATATTTATCGCCCAACTACCGTGCTTGTAGGTCATTCAGTTCTTTATGCCGCAGCTACACACTGCTGGTCATGGAACTGATTATCACTTCACCACTACTTGGACACTTTATAATCAACACTGGGGCACTATTAGCATTGTCACTTCATGGTCACTTGATCACTTTATCAATACTTGGACATCCTTGGTCACTAAGTCACTAACATCCAGTTACTTTATATAAAGGTGTATATATACAGTTTATTCTCATTTTTATAAGTCACATTTTCCTACTTTTTAAACATAATGTTTACACTTAATGTTTGCACCTATGTTGACACTTATTGTTTACATTTATAATCCATTCATTAATCTTGTAAACTGTAATTTTGAGTGTTTGGATGGAGTAGTTACAAAGCATTTCACTGCCGGTTGTACTGTGTATAACTATGTACATGACAGATAATCTTTGATTTTAATAAAAGGCACACACTTGTGCTCAGTTTAGAACTACTTATTTTTAAAAGGCAAAAGGAAATGGTCGTAAAATAAAAATCAAGGACATAAAGAGGACCTTGATATAATTTGTAGCATGTCACTAAACAGATGAAGATGTTAAGAACCATTATGTTTACACCGAATGAAAACAATAAGACAAATTACATCAATATGACCACCTTAACACAGAAACGGGAAACAAACTTACTTTTTCCAAGGTATTCTATAAGCTGATAAATTTGACCGATGCCCTCTTCAGTTAACGGGGCTCCAAAAATCACTCCTTTTTCTGAAACAATAATATCATAAAAAATTAGCAGATAATAACGGCAATCATCATCTTCGAGTCATCTCTTATGCACTCTCTTCTTCAGCTCACTCCACAGCTTTTCTATCGAGTTGAGGTCTGGGGAATGAGATAGCCACGAAAAGCCAGCTTTATTTTGAGCCTTGTCAAACATTTTGAGTAGATTTTGCTTAAACACCAAAAAAAACCACTCAACAGTTGCAAATGTTTTGATCTTTGTGAGATGAGGGCATCTGCAGATGAGTTATTTTCTTGTAGCCATTGCCTGGTTCCAATAATTGTGGAACAGAAACGTTTTATTAACTTGAGTTGAAGGTTATGCTTGAAAGTTTTTAACACATTTTAACCAGGGGCTGCCAATAACTATGGAGGACTGCCCCACCTAGGGATCGAATTCAGGCCATGCTGTCACATACTAGTCAGCCATAGATGTTAGTGAAGAACACTTGGCAGCAATGGTGACACAGCAAGTGTTATAACACAGATATGCAGAAATGGTATAACTTTGAAACACCAACTATCCAAAATTAGAACACCACAAAAAGTTTTTCTGTCAACTTTCTACAAGCATATGTCTGAATTCAGATCAATATTACTAAAACTTTAAATTATTTAATGAGGCTAAGCAATTACATAAATTTACTAACCCGTCACAGCATACAGACGCCAAAAAAAGTTAATTTATTGATTGTGTCGTATAAGCTTTTGCATAGCCATCGACAAAACTGTATGTATACTTGTACACAAGTACAAGTAAGTGTGATGGGTGGGGGTTACCTTTGCGCTTTAAGAAGTTGGGAAGTCGCAGAAAGCCTGTAGAAGCAGGAAGCTTGGGATCCACCTCTCCCTGAAGCTGGGCAAACTCGGCTCCGGGTAAATCAATAAGGCGACTTATGTTACTCAGTAAAAGCTCGCTGAAAGCATGGGGCTTTTCGTGCCTCATTTTCTCCACAAAAAAGTCTGGGTTAAAGATGACTGGCTGGCCCTGATGCATTTCCTGGCTTATAACAATGTTACATACGGTTCCCCTAAAACAAAAGAAGAAAAGAGGATTTAAAAAAGCTGGTGTTAGAAAGGTTTGTTGCCCTTATTATTAAAATGTTTCAAATAGAACCTGTTAGCAAAGCTGCTACTGTATTTTAGATGTATATGTTTATTCTGGGGTAAACTGGGGTAGGCTATTAAACAAAAGACTGTACTGAAGACCCAAATTCCATTTAACACCAGAATTCTCCTTTAGGTTAAGAAAAAACCTAAAACCTAAAAATATGTTTAAACGGTTGAAAGCATTAACAACAAGAATAAATAAAAATCTAAATCAATAGGGTTGAACATCTTTAGAACAAACAAATCCAACAGCAAATTGATTAACGATGATGCTGGTGCATTAAACGGTTTTAATATTGCTTCTGCTACAGGACGATGGTTACACATCTGTCCAATAGCAGATGTGTAAATTACATATTACAAAGTACAGTTGTCATGGTGACATCTTGTGAAATGATGTATTTCATCATCAAGGATATTTTTTATAGCTTCTGTAGATGTTGCTTTGGCAAACATTTAATCACTGGACAAGCAATCAGAAGGTCGTTGGTTCGAGCCCTACCTATGCCAGGTCGCTGCTGTTGGGCCCTTGAGCGAGGCCCTTAACACACCATAAGCTAGGATACACATCGCCTTGGATAAAGGCCCCAGTTTAACACTAATAATGTAAATACTGCCTTTTGTTCCCTGTAACAAACGGTGTCCGTTGCTGGATTCCATAAAAGCCCCCGGCAACAACAACTCTAGTCCAGTCAGTTACACCCATTAATGTAGCTGTTCTACATAGTCAAATATAGCATTAACTTTAATGTCACAACAAAATTAAATAAACGTATAAACTTTGTCTTTTATCATTTCTAGGTGGAACAAATAACACTGAATGATAAGAAATTATACCTGCTAACGATAAACATTCGGCTAATAACAAGCACAATAATCGCCAAAATCACTGAAGGCTGTATCTCAAATGTACCCAAACCACTCACAACAATGTACTATTTATTCAGACATTTACTGCTTAACACGAGTCGGTGTAGTGCCCTATATTTCCATCAGAAAGCGATTTGTAATTCGGCCCTTACAAACAACGAAGCTAACTGTCAACTTTCAGCGACGCCTGTTTGAAAACGAAGCCAGCACGCAAACATTTTGAACTTTTTGAAACTAATGTTTAACCTAAATGAATAAAAATGTTTCATTCTGTTTAATTACTAATGAAATAAACAAACGCTTACCGTCTATTCTGTTTGTTTTCCTCATTTTCTTTCTCAGCCGCCATGTTCAGTTTGAATTTGCCACTATGAAGACTTTGACCCCACCCCCTGATGCTGATTGGTTGTCACCGAATTAAGAACCTGAACCGATGAGTGCGTCCCAATTCAGGCTTTGCATCCTTCGAAGGGCGGTAGAATTGGGACACTTCCCTCTGTTTACCTCACGAGTTTACTAGTAAATAATTTAGTAATCATTATACTAATGGTCAGTTGTGACTTTAAGTTCGGTGTAAAACATTTTTTCCGACGTTAATCTCGGAGAAAAGTAAAAAAAACCATCACATGGCTCTAACATTCATAAACACACAGTCCAAAGAAAGTCGATCTTATTCATAAAATAACACAGAATCAGCCCTATTATGCATGTGCACATTTATTTGCATTGACATGCGCAATGTAGAGGTGGGTGATATCGATCCGATATCATGTAAATGCAGAGCCAGTATCGCCGATACTTTTTAATATTTACGCTTCATAAATCCAAAGGATTTCAATGTTTAGATCATGATCGATGTTTAGTAACATAGGCCTTAAGAACTGATCATAACCATGACCACTTTTATATATCTGCTAGACTGAAAGGCCTCTGCCACTGACTTCTGTCTCTGGGTCAAAGGCCTCGGTCTGTCGTGGTCATGGGAATGTCTCACTTCTTCTCTCAAGTTCTACAGCGCCGTGTTTTCTGCTACATGGTTTTTCATGTGCTTGTAAGAGGTTTGTTTCCACTGCATTTACCAGCCCTGTTGCAAACTGTTGTATTCCTGCCACCTAAAATAAAATAAAAAATACACCATGTGTTTTTTTCCTCATTATTAAGTCAATTGCTATCTCATTATTTTGATATACTAAGTCATTATTTCAACTTACTATGTCATGATTATGAGATTTATTGTCATTATTTCGACTTACCAAGTCATTATTTTTAGATAATAAGTAATCATTTTGACATACGCTTTGTGCTTTTTTAAATAATTAAAACCTTTCTTTTGTGAAGGTGTACAAACAGACGCTCTCGGTCGTGGTCACACACTCCTCAACACAAGTAGATGTTCGTAATTCCTATAGTTCTATGTCAAATCTTTGGAGTCTTAGAAAATAGCTTGAATTTGAGTGGAACTGTGCATATTTTGATATGTTGAACAGACATAGAAAAATATCTTAATTGGTTAACCAGTTAAAGTTTATTTAAATAATAATGCTGAAAACATAGGATCAGGATCAGGTTTTTTTTACTATATTACAAACCTGTTTGTAGAGTATCATGCTGATGTGAAATTACATTTGGTCCATACAGAGATTATTTTCATACATATGACTTATTTCTGCCACTGTTGTAGCTTATCGCTTCTTTGAAAACTGGTCTGTCGACACTAGCTTTACATATTCAGAATGAATTTTAAGCACTTTGCAAGATGTTGTGGATAAGAATGTCTGGTAAATGATACTGATGTGATGTAAATGCATCCAGACTGCACCTTACAACTGTTGATGTCCATTGCCTTTAGCACAAGGGTTTTAACACAAGATTTATGTGGAGGAAAATTGAGTTATTATATCTCCTTACTTAAAGCAGATATTCTTTAGAGATTATTAGGATGATATTTACTCACATATGAAGGTATATTAATATGAGACTGTGGTAATCATTAGTAAGTAGAATGTAATATCACTCATAGTAAATATGTGTGTAGTAAATGTGTGTTAGTGATTTGTATTACAAGACTTATACATTCCTTAATTTATTACAATAATAAATCTATTTTCGTTAGGTCAGACAGTTTCTTTAAGTAAATCAAAACATGCTAGGCATAGCTAGATAAGGAGGTATGCTCTCTCCCCAAAGGCCCGAGGTCAACCTTGTGGACCGGTGGTAAAATTGTCTACCAAAGCTAGAAAAATAACACGTTTATGTGTGTAAGTGGGATCATCGAGGATTGGATGATTAATTATGTAGGTGTGTTTTACTGTGTGTGTTGTACTGTATAAAAACGGAGGACGAAAGTCAGACTTCATCTGCATTTTTCTAACGCTTTTGCCTTGTAATAATGTCGATCATTCTTGCAAGAATTAAATCCGGTGGTTTTGGTTCCTCGAGTGTATTTGTGTGTTTGTCTCTCCACATTTTTATGGGAAATTTCCACAACAATCTATAAATCTATGTCATTATTTTTCCCTATCTGTGTCCTTATTATGTTGTCTTTTGGCATCTGTTTGACAGTTATGACGTGTAAATTGTTGATATAGCATATGTATTTAATAATATATGTATTTAGTTATATCATACAGCGTTATTTACAGTGTTTCAGCAGTATTAAAGGTTATAGAAACCCAAAATGATATTTTTCTACACTTTTTTAACGAATATGTTTGATATGGGGTGTCTGTTTTGAATAAGTGATTTATCAGTCAGAAGTGGTGTTTGGATTGTGTAGTTTTACGTAGTTTTCTTGTTTGTAACTCTTCCTCAACAGACTATAAATTGCGGTCAGTGCACGTTATGAGTTATGAACATTGATGCATTACATCCACCATCATTTTACATTTCTCATTGTTCTGTTTTATTGTAAAATTAATTGCTTTTCCTGCAATATTTTGTTAAAGGGCATGTAGATTTTGTACTGTTATCTACACAAATCTACTTTTGCACTGTCGTACTTCATCTGTTGTACTTTATTTTGTGTTCACTGTTATACCTAACATTTTGTGTTCTTCGTTGAGCATTTTATTGTTTCATTTTGACAACAGGACCGAGGCATGTTTAAGCAGAGGAACATCATTTAGTGCAGAAGGGTTGCAATAAGCGTTGTGTAGTGTTTACACTGATATATAATACTGTACAATAATAATGAAAATGCAATCAAACCCACCAGATAACTAAATCTTATTCAGTTAGCAGTAGCTGTACTCGAACAATATGAGGCAAGTTTCAGCTGATGGCAGTCAGATAAACATGGATTAGCTTTAAATCATAAATATTCTAAAAATGTTAATTATTCCAGGCTAACTGTGTTACTACAATAAATACTGTAATTACCCAATAACCTTGTAGTAATGTTTTCACGTGATGTTTTGTACATTAAACAATGTTTAAGACTTCAACCTAAAGCAACATAAATTTTTAGTTGATTTTAGGTCATCAACTAAAACAGACCATAATAATCAGCATTTATACAACATAGTTTTGCTATATGGGTATATAAAGAGTTTCTTTGCATTTTCATACTGGCCAGTTTTTATGGATTGTAGCTATTTTAATATCTGATTTTGTGGTACAGCAGTTTATTATATTTGGATCACAGCCAACCACAAAGATCTTGTGTTCAGCATGAGATAAACAAATTATCTATAAGAAAATATGTAAACATAGTTTAGAACATGTCATAGAACACTACAAGAAGCTGTAAGGAACCAATAATACTGTACTGGCTAAGCCACATGTTGACTATAAGAGTAACTGAACAACAAATTTAAACTAAAAACATTTTGTTGTGAAGTACAGTTTCATCCACTAGATGTAGACCTCGTTCTATTCCATGTTACATTATGATTACACCCGTTGAAATACTTGTAGCTTGTGCTAATATTGCTAATACAAAAATGTTTGCAATGTTTATGTGACTGCTCATAATTACTATATACAAAACAATTAAATCTTTACTAAGCTATAAATTGGTTGAACTGGAATTGATGACTTGATACAACAAGACGCTGCAAGAGGTGTCATGCTGTTACAATATACTACTCCTTAATTACATTTAGTACAAAAACAATTACTTTGCGATAACCTGTGGTAGCGACAGATTACAAATTTCAACAGTCTGTACAGAAATTCTATGTAATCTGTTTTAGATGAATATTTCAGATGACTTTCATGCTGATGTACTGACCACTGCTGTCAAATTGTGACTATTCATGATCATCATCGACGCTGGGCTACTGTGCTTGCGGGCACATAACCATCTGGGCCGGAGGGGTGCCACGGTCTCCCAACATGCTTTGCGGAACACGTTGGAGGAGATGCAGAAGAGGATGGGGTCCAGTGCACTGTTTGCGTACCAGAGCGGCAGTGACAGGTAGGACTTGAGAACCGTGTAGACCGCAAGCACCGTTCCTGACCATGACTCCACGTATACTTGCATCAGTGAGGACGCAATGTCGGGGAAGTTGCACACAAAGAATGCTACCACCACTGCGCCTGTGAAAGGGAAGAGACAAGTTGACAAAATGCATTGCACCGGAGGTACTAGGAGGACATTCCACACCATTCCAAGTCCTTTAAAACCAGGACTGCACAATTTTGCTCACTTTGCTAGATCAAAGTAGGAACTGCTTTTGTCAGATGACAATTGTTTTTTTAAATTGGTGTTTAACTGTCTATAACGTCGCACCACACATTTACATGAGAAAGTGGTAAGGAGGGGCATCCATGCTCTGGTATTCCTAGCTGTAGAGCTAGGTGGTGTCTGATTCTGCCAGTTGTCACAGCTTGAAAGGGAAAACATTATGTCTTAAAATATAAATTAAAAAACAATTGTGTTATGAAGCGAATAGAATATAGATGAATGACTTTCTCCCTTTGCATCCAATCTGCTGTTGGAAGTTTGATTGACAGGTCAATCATGGTTTGTGAATGGAAACCACTGTTGCAGCCTGGCATTTTAGAACTTCTACAGCTTGGATTTATCTTTTGATGTACTCATAATATTCATAACAACATGATGTTCAGAAGCACGGTGATCCAGCAACATGGTTCTAGGAGATTTGGAGCCTAGTGGTTTGCCACCCAGGTTGCCACCACTGTGATTTTAAGCAAGGTTCTTTAAGATTTTATTGTCATTATCACAGTATTGTTTTCTTCTTTTAGCTTCTCTCATTAGGTTTCACTACACTACATCTTTATTCGCGTCATTGTTTTGGAATACGGGTGGGATTAGTTTGTCAGGATTTTAATGTCATGTTTCAGCACTACACACGTTTCTACGAAACAATTATGGACAATTTAGTTTTTCCAGTTAGTTCTGGACTGTGGGAGGAAAGCAGACCATTATTATTAAACCCAAGCAGAGATGTGGAGAACGCACAAATTGCACACAGAAAGAAATCGTAACACCCCAACTGTGGATGAAACCCAGGACTTCCTGGGAGGTGACATCACTACCCACTCAGCCACTTTGCCAGTCGAAAATAAGAGAGGAAAAACAGATACTGGTGCAATGCAAGACACGAAGAGAAGCCAAACTTACTCATAAGTCGTAAAGCCCTCTTCTCCTGCAGCAGTAACTTTCCATTCTGTAGACGCTGTGCATTCTCTCCTCCATTTACTACCCTGGTTATGCCCATGCTCATGCGTTGACGGCTGTTGTAGCGAAAGTGAGTGATGATTAGTATGTACAAAGCAAAGATGCACACAAGTGGCACCAGGAAGCACAGAATGCCTCGTAGTAGCAGGGCACCCTTGTAGAGCGGGGAAGGTTCTTCTTCAGTCATCTCGCACATGGTGGACACCACGAAAGCTGAGTCAGGTGAGGTTGCTGCATAGTCCAGGATGCAGGCTCGGGCATGTCTGTAGACGAGAGCGAAAGGCACTGAACTACACAGTGCCACCAGCCAGATCCAGCCCAGAAGGCAGGGCAGTCTAGACCTCCTGAGGCTGGTCAAGGACCACATGGTGTGACATATGGCTACATAGCGCTCAGTAGTAAATGCCAAGATGATCCAACTGGTGGTGGCACAGTACATCTGGCGCACCATGAAGTAAGCCTTGCACAAGGGTTCTCCTAGTCTCCAAGGGTAGCTTTCCCAGTAATATCGGTAAACAGTGATAGGAATGGTCAGTAACTGAAGAATGTCAGATAAAACCAAACTGAGCAGGTAGAGCTGAATTGCACTGGCTTTCATGCGGGCATCGCTGAGGAGGGTGAGCATGCTGACTCCATTAGAGAGGACACCGAAGACAAACAGGATGCTGTAGAAGATGGTCATGGGGATGGCCACATGATAGGGTTCTTGTTTGGTGACACTGATGTAAAGGTCTGGTACTGAGCTAGTGTTGCAAGAGAATTGGAAAGGTGCCAAAGAAACATTCATGGTGGGAGCTTATTGTCAGAAGGTCTTACAATCACACCATTTGGAATGGGTTGGAGAACTTTCTGGAAAAAAATTAAATAATCAATAGGTATAACCTCATTTTATTTTATCCTACTGAGATATCATCGACTTCTGTGTATGTCAGAATGTTAATTAAGATGTTACACTTTGGTTACATTCATGACAGGAACAGTAGTCACTCATAGCCACTCAAAAGGTTCATCAATTCACAAGATTATATCGACACAGTCATGGACATTATTCCCGACTTGGATGCTTATTTTAGTGTGGAAATTGAAGTACCTGAAGTAAACTGACAGAGGGATAACACACAAATGGTCCGGTGGACCCGGAGCACCTCACTTGGGGATTGAATACAGGACCTTCTTGCTGTGAGACTGATGACTTCGGACTTAGTGCTGCATCTGCAATTTGTTAGTTACATTCTCCATTCAATATCTTCATTAGAGTCTTAAATATATATTATAATTATATTATATAATTATATATATATATATATATATATAATCATATATTTCAAATATATACAAATATAAAAAAATTATCATAAATGCATTTTATTCAATGTTTTTATATCACTTATTATAAATTGCAATTATTTACAAATATATATTTTAAAAGATTATTGGTATGCTAGTAATTGTGCACAGTCTGACTCAATCATTCAGGAAAAGCTTTACAGGTGGTTTTAAAGTTGTGAACCAAATACTAAGACGTTACTGTTATTAATTCTCACTATACACAGATATTACTGAACCCTATTTACCTAAAATCATTAGACTTACCGTAAAGTGAACTCAGCTTGGCGTGAAGACTGGAGCTGTGCATTCAAGTGTGATCCAACCTCAAAATGAGAGATTCTGTGGAAACATTTTCTGCCTCCAGTTGCGCTCTCTCTCTCTCTCTCTCTCTCTCTCTCTCTCTCTCTCTCTCTCTCCCTCTCTCTCTCTCTC
>JAOUQU010000025.1:571122-585467 GCA_028566735.1 Ammoglanis amapaensis
ATATATGAAAAGTAACTAAAAGGTGAAAAATTAGCGCTATTGGGTCCCCAATCATGGTCTTCTAATAGTTGTTTGCTTCATAATCAGCTACATTTTAAAGTCATCTGCTTAAAGCTTTAGATTTAAACGATTAGTCTAGAGTTCTCCTTGGTATGTGTGTGTGTGTGTGTGTGTGTGTGTGTGTGTGTGTGTGTGTGTGTTAAATTGGAATGGAATGACCACCTCCCTTCTAGTGGCTCCAGACTGACTCGCTTCCAGAATTATTTAGTAACATATTTTAAGATGTCAGGTTATAGAAGACATTACAAATATTGATTAGGACTCCAAATAATTGGTTTGATTTTCTGTACTTCGAATAAGGAATCGATGCACACTTAATTCATGCCTCTTGCAGGGTTACACAACCTTCGTGCTAAACTGCTCTTTGGAGATGCACAACATCGGATACGCTTGGCGTGGCCTGAAAGAGCAGCTTGGGGAGGAGATAGACGATCAGATCAAGGGAATGACATTCCTTAAAGGCAAAAAGGTGAGTTTAAGTCAGTTTTGGTAGTACATGATTTTTTTTAAAAAATTGTGTTGTTTGCTTCAGTCCAAATAGTTTGATTACAAATTTTAGAGCTTTTGTATCCAATCGACGTTGATGCACAGTTGTCCTTGAGAAACATCTACTGTTGTTCACAGTTCTCGTTTTGAAGAACAAACAAGTGTAGATGCACGTGTCAAGGGAGACCACAGAATCAAAGCCCATAGCTTAGTGGTTAAGGTGCTGGCTGGTAATCAGAAGGTTGATGGTTCAAGTCCCACTACTGGCAGGTTGTTGCCATTGCGCAAGAGCAAGGCGCGTATCTCTAATTGCTTAGACTTGTTAATGTCGGCTAAATGCACAAATCCAAAAGTAATGCAAGGCACTGATATGGTCACACCACAGCAAAAAGGTCCTGGGAACGATTTCCAGGTGCAGCTGGCCACGTGGGTGCTCTCGATTTTGCCCACAGTCCAGAAACATGCAGTTAAGGCTAATTGGAGAAACAAAATTATCCACAACTGTGGTTGATGTGGCTTGTTGGATTAATGTTACCTCATTGTCATGAATGTTACCTAAAGTGTAAAATTTTGAATCTCTTGATGAGTAACTACTGGTTACACATGGGTCATCAGTTCAAGTCACAAATGTAACCAAATTGTGTAAAGCAAAAGTAATAAACTGAATTTATTAGTATTTTATTTTCTAGGGAGTTTGCTTCGACGTTCCAGTTGCTAAAGTTAAAGAAGTCCAGGTATGGGAATTTTCTTTTTTACGTGGGTGAGTGGGCTTGTTGTGTTTGTATGGATGGGAGAGAGAAAGTGTTTGTGAGAGTTGTTGGTAGTTTTGCAGAATTGGATCTGAGTGAGCCATGCTGAGACTAAATCTATAATCTCGTGTCAGGTTTGTTTTTGTAGCTGATGTAAGCAAGAGGTCGAGTTGATTGCTCCAGTCGTCAGTTTGACAGGCAAACTGATTCGGTTTGACTCCAAATTCTCAAGTTTCACAACTTAAACTGTCAGTACAGGTTTACCTGAGTGGAATACCTATGATCGTAGCTTTGAGCGATCAAATAAGGACACTTGGAGTGTTTGCATTTAACACGCTCAAATCAGTTACCTTTAAGCTTTAGACAGATATTGAAGACTCTCAGTGGATAGTGTGTTCTTTATTTATGTAAATACAAACTTGTGACACTAACTGTATACCTTTTTACAGGACAAGTGGCAGGATGGCCGCAGATGGACGCTAGCCATTGCCACCGAACTTCCCGAACTGGAGGAAAGCACGCGTAACCCAGGCGGTCGACCTTCCGGTGGTAAATTCGGAGGCCGAGGAGGGCGGCCAGGCGGACGAAGTGGATCTCGCAGCGGTTTCCGGGGCAGAAGCGGCCAGTCTGGGGGACGAGGGCGGGGGCGGGCAGGAAGGGGCGGTGGGAGAAAAGATGGCGGTGGACAGAAGAGAAGCTTCAGTCAAGCTTTTGATTATTAAAATATTAGCATTCAGTGACTTGTGTAGCCGTTATGGCTGGTTACTTGTATTTGATGACTAATTGCCTTGCAATTATGTATTTAAACACCTATATATAAAAGCCCATTCATATGAATGAGAGGTCCATTAAAATTGTTCAGAACCCCCAACCCCTTGCTATTTCTTACAGCTGAAAGCCACATTTGTACTGAGAGACTAAAAAGCTTGAATTTTTGATTGAATCTGATTTGGAATGAAGATCAAGTGAGTATCTGTGGCTTGCTTTACAACGAAGGTAACCCCAGTCAACAATCCAAGTCCAAGTAGTGGGTTCAAATAAACTTCCTTACAGGTCATGGTCTAGTTACAGTTAGTCTACTGTGGTAGCTGCCTATGTATGTAGAAAGACTGCTCACTAGGTTTTTGAATAATCACTTTAAGGGCAATTTTATGGGGTCAAATCCATTAACACTGCCTTACAGGTAAGTGTTCTCCTAACAGTTAAGTTTATCTTAAGTAATTCCTATGTACCAGTTGTTCCTGTGTTTGTTCTTAAACACACTGTTCGCTTTGTATTACTTTAGAGATGCAAAGCTACATTTGAAACCCAAGAGCAAAAATATGGTTGCGCTTCGAAGACTTTTGAAGATTGTGTTTTCAGAGAACCGTTTCTGGACACTTGTGTTATCCTGGAAGTTCAAATTGGAATAAATCTTCTTCTTTAAATCTGCTTTTCATTTTCCATATTTCTCTTTGAATTTCTTGTTTTCTCATTATTTAAGTATTTTGGTTGTTTTAAAATGGCGGGGCAGTAAAACTGGCGACTGCGGTAAATCTCCAATTTTTCCAGTAAAGTGAACTGTGAAGAATTTTATGCAGCACTTTAAAAATGCCTAAAAAAGGTTTATACTTGGAGGACAACGTTAAGGCTTTTACTGCAACCAGGCACGTTTGCAGAATAAAAGTTGCCTTGGTTAATAGAGTGCATTCTGACCGAAAGAGTAAATGTCTTTAATTATCACATCTTTTAAGTCTAATTAAGAAGACAGTTTAGTTATAGGTAAGTGCAAGTTTAATGTGCAGTTTGCACAGTATTTACTGTGACTATTTTGAAATAGATTTATGTCTTACTTGGAACTACTTGGTTGATTTGGGGATTGATGGTTGAGTTTCTGGCAGCTAAAATCTTTATCATTTGATTATAAGCTGTTAACACAATGATTCGTAACACCCTGTGCAATAAGATCTGTAAATCAGACCTGATGCATGTTCTTATCGAGTTACTCAGTAACAGTCCTCGATGGCCTCTGCTTTAGGTATTTAGTGTTCTCTCGAAAGTGCCAGATAAACAGTATTTGTGACGGAAGTAACTTTGTTTTATATGTGAGCCTGATCAGTCCATTTTATAAGCATGTTGGGATGCTGAGCACTTTGTATTTTAAAAAATTACAAGTTGTTTTTAACTCTGTCTACAATCAGTTAGTGAACCATTTTAGCCTCCCAAAGCAGTTCAATCAACTTTGTGGCTTTTTAGTTGGATGATTATTTAGCTCTGAATGGAAGATGTGTTGGTACTCTTGTGCAGATAATTAAAAGGCAAAAGTTTGATGTTATATTTTGAGCTTTAGATTATTCATAATGTTTAATTAGCATGTTTAATTCAGTTCTGGGCTACAGGCAGATGCACCTTGCAGCTGTACTTCTTGATTATGGCATGTAAGACCCTGCAAAGTTTATTTCCTTTACAATGCTGCATTATTTGGTAGATAGGAAAAGTTGGAATGGATTAGAGCTGCTTATTAGGCCTTCTGTGTCTTAGAAAAGATTATAATTCAGCAATCACATTTGATTCATAATGTTTTGTTGTGTAGTAGTTGTAAAACATGTCTAAATCCATTGAATTGGTATAATTCAGCAATTCAGTTTTTTAATGAAATTTCTTATCACTTCTATATCGCACACTTATACAAAAACAAACAAAATTAGACATTTAATGTTTATAATGCTTTAGCTTGTTTCCAGTAGTCATGTATAGTCTTCATTTGAGGATTGTCGAGTTGTACTTTGTTTTGATAAAGTTACTGGTACCCTCAGGAATATTGACTTGTGATGCTATGGTGGTGCCAGTCAGCTTGGAATGGAAAACTGGAACAGTCAATAGACTCATCTGAAAATAAATAAAACTAATTACAGCCACAGTCTTTATTAATATGTCAGAAAGTGAATAAACAATGACAGCTGGGAAGGTGGGTTAATGCAAATGAAAGCACGATGTGAAGTTTATTTTACCCATTTTTGACAAACAGTTCAGAGATAAAGTATAGAATGTTTTACCCAACCTTTTTAGACCTTTTAAGATGCATGTTCTACATCTAACAGCTTTAAACTTCCATTCTTAAAGTAGTCTGTATTGTTAAACTTACAAAGTCCTTCCATCCATGTGTTTGCTGGTCTCCACCCTCTTTCGTGTTCATGCAGAGAACTCCAATGGTCGACATTCTGTAGATGATCCACTATCTGCTGAACAAGGAAACTATTTTGACAAAATGCTTATGCAAATTTAGGTCCTAAAGGCAATTGATTTTTTTTAAGTAGATGCTTAAATGACAATATAAATGTAAAACTTGCCTTTAACACTGCTTCTGTCTGTTCATTGTCTTCTCCTGTGTTTAATTGTGGTTCTGTAAAAATAGATATCGATTGGTAAAGGGCAATTAATATTACAGTATTACTGCAACAGGTAAAAAATGTACATTGTTCATACATCTGCTTCAAAAGTAACTGTTCATTTTTTTACTACTAGATGAAATAGGGTAGCTAATTACAAAACATCTGTACCTTTTTACCCAATAGACGCCAAACCAAAAACAAATGACTAATTTGGATAATACACAGATAAATTGAGATTTTTGGCCTTAAATTAATGTTGAATACCTGATACTTTAAAGCAAAACACTGAATTGTTTAATTCTTTTTAGCACACAATTCAGATCAAGGTTCGGTCACGATCGTTCTTTGTCCATACATAAACCTTTTGTCAATTAGATCACAACATTCAACATTCGAAAAAAAATGTTCAGAATTGTCCAATTGATCCCCTGCTTGAGTGATTTTAGGTTAAAACGGTTTATTCTTCACTGAATGTCGCTCTTATGAATGTGCATGACACTGAGAGATGTAAAGCTTTGACTAATTTTAATTAGTAAGAAAGATAAATGAAGATCTCTCATTTGTACAGTAGTTCTCAATAAAATCTTTGAAGGTGTCTGTAAAGCAATTCTGACTAGATGTAACTTCCAATTTAGATATCTTTAGTTTTATTTTTTACAAGTTTTAATATAATTCCTACTTGTGAAAACTTAGTTGCAGATATCTGTACTTTACTCATAACTGAGTGATTATTAGTCAAAATTGCATTCTGACTATAATGACGACTATAATTTCTACATTTATATTTATTTAAAAAATGTTTTAAATTTCTGCAACTTATTTTAGAAATCTAAATTGATACATATCAAATTCATATTATTAGTAGTCATAATGAAATTGTATATATCTTTAATTAGTTATTTTACTAGTCACAAGTCTAATGTAGATATCTGGACTTTATTCTAGATTTTATACTACTACAAATATAATTCAAGATATACTTGTGTTTTGTACTGGTAAAAGCTGAACTGTGTATGAGAGACTGAAATTCTGCTTTAGCAATGATAACATATTAGTAGTCAATATGACATTTATATGGTTTTATATGTATACAGAATATTATCACTAGTAAACTTGTATAGGAAAAACTGTATTATAGAAACTGGTGGACTGTCTAATAATTTTGTGATCTGTAATTTAACTGATTTATTAGTTTAGTCTACAGCCAGTAGTTGGTTGTGTGTTTACATCTTCAAATGAGCACATGTTGAATAAAATGGCTTTGCCATGCTGTTTCTGGCTAATATTCTGTTTGCTTACCGTGTGCCGTCAGGCTGATGGTGGTTGGAGATGGACAGTAAGTAGCAGAATGTTCTTCTTTTACTGATGGCAATGTTGTGTAGCCATTTTTTGATTTAGTCTCAGAAGAGACCTCTCTGATGTCTTCTCTATACTTCCAAAACACTTCTGAAAAACGAGGAAAATTCTAATTAAGTATTCTGGATTGTGATTCATTTTTATGCAGAGCAAATACAGAATTTTATGCAAGTGGTGAGGTTTTACAAAGCCAATCATCTTCGACACCCCCTGAATTCAGGTTGCTGATGAAATGAGCAGACAAGGCATCTGCAACGCATCTGGACAAAGATCACTTAAAATGCAGCTTCCACAAAGTTTGGTTTAGTTTGCAGTTGAGTTCAGATTAATTTTTAGTTAAGGTTTGATTTAGATTCATATTTGGTTTTGTTTACAGATTAAATTTTGGTTTAGATTTAAATTAGACCTAAAGTCAAGCCATTTAAACTTCTTCTGTATTAATGAGAATGTTGATAGGCCAAGCATTTACATTTATAACCTTCATTCTTTACAGTGCTATTACCAGTTACACATGACATACATTACTATAAGTTATTATGCTGGGATGTTAAATTGGCTGATTTAGGTTTGACACACACTGTGTTTTGTGTTCTACAACTTTTGGGTTAGATTAACATTTAGAATTGTTACTGGTAGTGGTGATTAGACAAATAGTCCACTCAGACCATCAAAGGTGCTTGCTAACTTTTTAGGGGTGTAGGTTGACCTCTCCCAAGAGACATATTAAATCTAGCTGTAAGGATCTATGAAGACCAGTTTAACATAAAACATGCTCATCTTAGGATTGGACTGTTTTTGTGAATAATGACTTATTTACATTTAAGTGTGTGAGAAATATTGTAGAAAAAGATTGGAGGTTGACTATCTTTTGAATGTTTGTGATTTTTAATTAAAGTAATATTAAAAATCAATATCCAAGCATAAAGCTTATATATAGCATTTCACATGTCCTGTTTAAAAAACGATGTTAAAAGAAAAAAAGAATCTACCTTTTTTCCTCTTAGGCATTTTGCTGTTAGGGAGAAGAATATAGACTCTGAATGCATTGTGGCCTTTCTTGATGCTTTTATCTCGAAGTTCTTGAACATCCGGCAGGGAATTGAGCGCACACCGGAAGTTGGCTTTCCATGTTTTGGGATCTGGTCTATCTATGCCAGGTTTGTATTTGCCTTTGATCAAAAAGAAAATATAACAGATTATTTTTTCTCATATTTGTACCTCTACAGTACACATTATCACTAAATGATTCAAGTAATCACCAGGCATTTAGCATGAAGAATATGCAATTTAAATTTTTGCTGTGCAGAAATGAAGCCTTATGTTAAGCCTGTCCCTGAGGCATCGTTTAGAATGGATCTTCACACAGTGGAAATGTGAGCTATGGGCTAAAAAGGACCAGCAAGGACCAACATGTTATTAGACAGGATCTATCATGGTATAAGTCTGTCAGCGCCTTTGGCCAAGATCATTTATGCTTCTTTGACTCCAACATTGATGCTGAAAAGTACATTGAGATCAGTGGCGATTTCTCTAAGACTGCAAGGGAAACTCCCCTAAAATGTCAAACAATAAATAGTCAAATATGTACAGTTGTGATCGACTGCAAAGGTTTTAGAACATGTTAATTGCTTCTTGTATAAATGCCACAATTTTTCCTGATGCTGAGTGTGTCTAAGCCGTGGCAGGTCTGGAAAAGGAGTTTCTGCAGGATGATTGGCGGATCAGTCAAAAGGCTGAATCCCGTTTTGATTGAATGTAGACCCTCACTTAATCACGGGATGATTTATGATGTAATCTGAGTATGAGCTTGCTTTCTTTAAAAGACCAGCAGTCACCATTGATTCCGGTCTTTACTGCCATTTTTTAAAAAGACAATTGAACTTATTACCTGCAGCACCGTTTAGAAACACATGACTGTGGCAGATGGTATTAGATTTGCCTGCCTATCATCCTGAATTGACCCCACTAGAGAATGTGTAGAGAATTTTGAAACATTTGCACATTTTAAGATGGAAGGAAGAATGGGACAAAATTAAAGCAAAAACTATAAATAAGTTATAAGTGTGGTGAAAATGAACTGGAACATTACAAAGCGGTAACTGCTTCACTGTCTGCTATTATATTAATAACATTTAAGCAGAAAAAACATGAAATGGTATAGGTTCAAACTGAAATCATGAAAAGTCAATTTATAAACTATAATAACCCTAACCTCCTTATATTTCTTTGAAGAACTAGTTGCTTTTAATAAAGAATCAAACTTGCATTCTATCCTACATTTCATCTACATTCTAAAGCTTTGTGTTCATGTTGATTTTGGAATGTCCACATACTTTTGGCGAAGGAGTATGGACCTTTCTTAGCTTTCAAATAGACTTGAAATATGACTGGACACAAAGCTTGTTCAGTTTCACGCGGTCTGAGGTTACGTATGTACTGTAGTTCAGTTCAGTGATCTTAAGTTTGCTTTGCAACCTGATCTTTATGCGCTGGGGAAATGGTTTTGAAGCGTAATCAGAAACATTGTCCACTGATGCCTGGACTTGCCGCTTACCTGTATGGATGGCCCAATTTCGGAACAAAGTGGCGTCCTTGTCTATATTCCAACCATGTCGAGCGGCATGCTTCCAAGGAATCTGGAAAACCCGGGCAGCCTAAAGTGTTAAAAGGTGCACAGTGTAAGAATCGTTTTCACCTGGCTTTAGGAAGATATGTAGCTTACATAAAGCTTACATTAAAATGATTGCTTCTTGAAAAGGATGAGTAAACAAGTAATTAATTAAGTCTGATGTTAGTTTAGTAGTAGTATAATATTAGAGTATAATATAGTATAACATACCTCTTAATGGTGTTAGACATAAACATGCATTGATTTGCAAAGCAAATATAAACCCAGTGAACAGGGATCGTTCCCAGAACTTTAACTAATGTTATGTAAGATTTCTTATTGTTACATGCGAACATTCTATAATTGTGACGTGACATTAGTGTATAAACGTTTTAAGATTTCAAAATTTAGGTCAAAATAGCATAGATGAAATGTTTTAATAAATATTTATTTAACCAAAATTGTTAAAGGCGCAGTCTGTAGCTTTTGCTGACTCTTAAAAAGTGAGGTGCTGCATTGCCGAGCCAAAGCAGATAAATATGTTGAAAAGTCAGAGATTGCAAGCTCTTTTTGGTTTTCATTCTGCATTTCATTTCTCTGATGGTTGGTGACTGTGCACATGTGTACATCTCTATTTTGACAACCTCACTGTGCATGTGATGTGGCCCACTAGAAGATCAAACCCAAGACCTTTATGCTGTGAGGGAAAAGCCTACACTGAGTGCATGGGTTTCATCAGTCAGTCTGCAGAACAGATCTTACTCTTCTTAAAATGACTGTTAATGCATTATTGCAGTCTAAATTGCTAACGTTCAATGCGCTTTACACATGAATAAAAGTTACAGACATGGGATATTTATGCCTTTTACAAAATGAATATAGGAAATCACCGTGGACTTACAGCTTTTTTTGCAGAAGCAATTGAAATCACAAGATTTGTGAGATTTAAACCACGACTTTAGCTATGCAACGGAACATTGGCAGAACGTTCTCATAATTTTTTTTGCTGGGTAATGGCCTAACAGTCTGTGTTCATTGTCTGATTCTCTCACTCTTTCTTTTTTGACACGATTAAATGTTCATTACATGCTTTCAATATAAGTGAAGTGCACATGCTATGTACAGTTCATCATGTGGACACTTGAGCATGAGCTTGTTCCATCATCCCATCTTAAAACCATTGCAAATACAGACACTTGTCATTCCAACATCCTCATTTAGTACCTTTCATTTAGTAGATTAGCTCTGTTATCTCACAGCAAAATTTCACAATCCACAATTAGCCGCAAGGATGGTAGTTTTATATTCTATGTAAAAAAAATCAACTTACTTCATCCAGCCACATGACCCCAGGATATCTGCCTGACTTTATTTGTTCTTCCAGCCATGGCCGTAAGCGCAGCCGACCCGTGTGCATCATTCACAAATGTTTTTCAGTGTTATTCCTGAACCAATTCTGCACTTTTGTCTCTTTCTCTGCAGTATAGATGTTTATCTGCACAAGTCCTTCCTTCTTTCAGTTGTTCTCAGACTGTACAGAGTACTATATGGAGTTATCTTTTGACTCTCATTGGACAAAATCATGCATTGATTCGCAAAGCACTTGTTTATATTTGTTTAAATCAAATATAAAAATGATACGATAAATTAGAGGATACGGACGAGGAAATATCTTACCTCTGGCACGGAGTAGCTTTTATGAAGGAAACAACAGCTATCAAGCTGAGCATAGCTTTTCTTTCACGCTATACCTGCACCAACAGGTTTCTGCAGTTTCCATAACCTTGCTTGAGAATTTCTCTAGTACTACTTAATAGACAGCCCACCCACACTGGCTTCATTGGAATATTTTTTTTCTTTTGTCTCCATCGCATTACCTCACATAAACCTGAGTCTTTTTTGACATGTATTCTATTATAAAGTACAAAACGTTTTATATATGTTGACAAAAGTATGTTTACACCTAACTTTAAGCTTGTTGGACACCTAATTAGAAATCTATAAAAACAGATATAATTTTTAAATGCATAAAAAAAGATACAATTTATGTAATACTTTCCTTACACCTGTGCAGATACCAGAAAAGAATCCTTGGCCAGGCGTGTCCTAGTGGTGGTGACTGAGGGGCTCTTGAGCAAGACAACGGACCCCTGACTGCTCCATGGGCACAGTGGCTAGGGCTGCCCACCACACCAGACACATGTGCTCACTGCTGCCCTCTAGTGTGTGTAAATGAATGTTTTAATGCACAGATTGGGTTAAATGCAGAGAACAAAATTCTAAATGTGACGTGTTAATATGCTATTAACATTCTCCACTCTGAACTCAAACCATATTTGTGTATCAGCATAAATGATCAACATATGGGATAATATGAATTGTTTTTTCTGAACAAGAGTCAAGGTAGTTTAATCTTTTATTTGTCGTGCAGCAATGTTGAATTTTTTTCCATTCCAAAGGTGACTACTATCTTCTCTAATTGGAACTCACCAAGCTAGTGTTTTATAAACCTTTTTTTAGGTACAGGGATGTATTTGTGCATGGGCAGCACTTTCCAAACACTTTTTAAAGACGCAGATTTAAAAAATAAACCTTGGTTCTCATAACTGGTTTTGCAACTTGGTTCAAAACTGTAAGTCCATGGTGATTTCCTATATTCATTCAAAATTTATTTTGTAAAAAGCGATAATATCCAATGTCTGTAACTTTAATTCATGTGTAAAGTGCATTGAACTTGAGGAATTTAGACTGCAGTGACGCATTAACAGTCATTTTAAGGAAAGTAAGATCTGTTCTGCAGACAGACTGGTGAAACACTTCACAGCAAGAAGGTCCTGGGTTCAATCCGTTGGGGGGTCGCATCAGGGTCCTTATTGTGCATAGTTTGTCAGACTACAAATACAAAAAAAGTTAACAACAAAAGGCAAAATACAAATCTTCAAAGTCCATATAAATGTAACAAATAAGGTTTGTATTGCTTGAATTTTGCATTACTGTCATATTTGTGGTCGGAATATAACCACTTTTCTATGGATTTCAGTTAATTAAAACTTTATTATTCTTTTTTTACAGCACTGGATGTGTATTTTCTTGGCTTAGTCCTGGTTTGGTTTTAGAAACTGCCCAGACAACATTTTATCTAAAAGCCAAATGTTTCCTTTAATGGCTGCTTTTAGACAGCTTATTTCCTTATCGGAAAAAAATCTGCAAATGAAACGTTCACTGGTAAGGCAGGTTTGACTTATTAGAAACGGCTCACATTTATTAAATTACCATGTACTTAGTCACTTTACATCAAAAAGATACCTCCTCAATTTGGCAACACTTATGATTTTAAGGTGGAGCAACTCCAGGTTCTCAATTCATTCTGCTGAAATTATATTGTTGGGGAAAAAAGTTTCAGGGCAGGTAGACGCCCTTATATACCTTTGTGACACTTTCTCACGTTTACACAGAACAATCATGGATAGAGAGCCAGAGCAGAAGGAGCACAGGCAGGTTATTTTATATATTTAATGTTCCTAATGATTTTATGCTTTGTTATACTTTCTTAGTTTTGTTCCTTTCTTTGAATGTTTTTTGTCTGTTAAACTGTAGTTTGATTTCTGTTCTAAATTCTGCTGTTTAGTCATAATTCTGGTGTGTTTGGTTTCACATATACATCCAAAGCAGTTATTTAATTTGGACAGTATGTCCATTACAAGGCAACAAACACAATTATTACTCATGGCTAGAGGTAAACTTGTTGTAGCCAGTACATTTTGTTTTTTGTTCTTTGTAACTAAAATTGTTTCTTATACCTTTGTAAAGGCATTTAGAAATGGCCTAATTTTTGGTCTTTTTTACCATGTCTATTCAATTACTGGTATGTTGTTTTGCTGGGTAATGTATTTGAGCATTCTGGTCTTACAAACACGGTACAAACACATAAACTTAATACTCAAAGGACGTCTAGTTGTCATATTTATTTTGAAATTTCAGAAAAATACCTATAATATAGTTCACTGATCTTACCAAAGGACATTTGGAATTCAAACATGTTAAACATGAGCTGCTCTATTGCAGGTCCAGGGAGTCCTGGGATGCTGCCAAAGAAATCCCCATAATTGCTGATGAACTGAAACCTCGCAAACTCTTAAGTTTTATCCAGATTATTGTATGTACTGTGGTGGGAATCCTGGTATTTGCATTTGCCTTCTTTAGCAAGGTACGTCTACACTAAAATATTTCGGAAATGTTTTCAGACTGGTTATCGATATAAGTTGATTGATTTTTTTCAGAATAATTTAGCTCGTATACATTATCAGATTTGGAATTATTGATGTTGTTAATCTACATAACCCATAATATCTGGCACTAATGGGTTTAAATGGATAATGCTTTAACCAAAATGCTGTGGTTTGTGTAAAAAGAAAGTTGAGAAAGTTATTAGTAATTTTATTATATGTATTGTGCTAATATGAACCCATCATTCCATAAAATTGTTTCAAACTTTATAACTTAGTGGTTGCTTGCCTAAAATGGTAATTACAAAGTTCTCAGCCAGTAAAGGTCATGTGTAATAGGTATATATTACTCACTAGAAGGGTGTGATAAACAAAACCGTTCCATTCCAACACACTTAAATGCATTTTCAGTATATAAGCACTGATTTGTAATTCTTTTCACACAGACATCCCTGCTGCTATTAATAAATCTAAGCAGTAAAACATCACGTACCATTTTGACAAAACCCTATGTTTTACTGTTCATCGGATGCCTTTTAATCACACCAAGTATTTTAACACTGATCAAATGCCTCTGGAAAATCACCTTCAAGGATTCCAAAACTCCATCCACACAAACGCTGATATGGGTAAGTAGCGTTTCATTGTATTCATAAATGTCAAATTTTGTTGAGTTTATTTGATTGTTAATGCATCAATTCATTCATCCATCCATTATCTAGTTTTACCAGTGCTTAATCTAAGTTAGTGTCATGGTTTGAGAATACACTAACAGGTTGCTAGTCTGTTATTTGGTACAGAGAAACACACACACACACAGCAATGTTGGTATCTAAGCTTAACCTGATTGCATGTCTGTGGACTATAAGAGGAAACTGGAGTCCTTGAAAGAAACCCACATAGACACAGGGAGCACGTGCGAACTCCAGACCTCTTGCTGTGAGCCAAGAGAGTAAAGAGACAATGCTAATCACTAAACCCCTGGACTGCGCTGATTGTTAATACAATCAAAAATCATGATTATCTTTTAAATGCAATGTATATACGAATAAATTTCTGAATATATTTCCAAAAATAACGGCACTGATGGCTATTTTTTACAAGATGTAAATTTTTTATTATCAGGGCTTAAATTATGTCTTAATGGACCTTGCATTGTGCAATTGATGAAAATTATTGGGCTCTGAGACATTGAAAATTAGGACTTTTATGTTGAACATCAATTCTTGATGTCACCAATATTTTAACCACACATTTTCTTGGACACAATTCACAATTTAGAAAATAGTACATATCGGTGCTTATTAAACTTTTTTTATGTAGGATGTCCAGCAAAATCACTGTCAGGTAGCCATACTTCCTATGTTACATATACCATAACATGTCCTTATGTACTAAAACCCTTTTGTTTCTGCTCAGGTTGTTTTGGTGGAAACTTTAGTGGCTCTCGGTTCTTCCATCCTCACCTTGATAGCAATGCCCAGATTTG
>JAOUQU010000025.1:585567-608450 GCA_028566735.1 Ammoglanis amapaensis
AATGATATTTTTAGTCGACTATTAGTCGATTAGTTGAAGTAAATGACGACCACTGGTCGACCAACAAAATCCTTGGTCGTGGACAGTCCTACATTACACATATACTGATGTACAGTACAATAAAATGTTTCTCTTCGCATATCCCAACTTGTCTGGAAGTTGAGGGTCAGAGCGCAGGGTCAGCCAACGTACAGCGCCCCTGGAGCTAGGGGTCTTGTTTAAGGACCAAGCAGTGGCCATACAGCAGAGCCTGGACTTGAACCCCCAACCTTTGGGTCCACAGCCCAACGCTCTACCCACTAGGCTACACTGTGCCTCTAAAAATTTCTCTTCCCAACTTAGAACTCTGGAAGTTGGGGTCAGAGCGCAGGGTCAGCCAACGTATGGCGCCCCTGGAGCAGACAGGGTTAAGGGCCTTGCTCAAGGACCCAGCCGTGGCCGTGTAGCAGAGTCTGGATTTGAACCTTTGGGTTCTTAGCCCAACACCGACGAGGCTACACTGTCCTTCAGAAATCTGATCCAGTGATCTGGGGCAATATCTACTATCAGATTGGTGTTAGTCACTGATTTTAGGGTCTTTTTTGTTGATTCATTATGACTCAGCTGTTTGAATTTATTTTCATTTAAAAGATTGACCCATGGAACTTTATTTTTAATCAGTCAAAAATCATCTTTGTCCATCATAGTGATTGATGGGTTAAAACCTTGTCAGGAAAAAAAAATGTTCATGTAAGAAAACGCACAGAAATTCAAACAGCCCAAAAACCGCAACGGCAGACAGGAAACTGAGGCTGCTCATGTATCGAACAGTACGACGAAAACTGATACCCGGTTCAATACCGACCCCGCTGAGCTGCATGACTTCCTGTAGATGGAGGACAAAAGACCCAAAGCACAAGAGCTTGTTGGTACACTTTTCATACCGTGTTTATCCACATCGAAATGAAACACTAATATGAATGGCAACAGAACTCTCGTCCTTCTTTTGTACACACCGTCTCGATCTATTCTCCCTAATTTTGTCTTAATTTACAAACCTCTACCAACAAGAATGACCCTGTTTTCATCTGCTTGCTCCGACTGCCTTAAAGCTTTTAGCTACAGGAATGTTTTTCCATCCAGCCACAAAAAAATCTCTTCTGTGGTTTTAGGAAACACAACTATTCTAGCTTGTATCTAGCATCTCGTTCAACCCAAAAATTGTTGGCACTTTTTCTAGCATTTGAAATTTTTTTTTTTCTGTGTAAAAAATAGCACATATCCAGAGCAATAAACTTTGCACAGAAACAGACCAGTTACAAATATTCTGTATCAAATCTGACTTGTCTAATTTCATTTTGGCCTGGATCTGTCGTATTTTTTTGTTTGTTTTAAGGAATGCAATTGATCCCCATCCTACAAATGGAAAGCAGATGAGTCTGCAGGATGCGTCTTGCTTTAGTCAGCTTGATCGGATCCAATTCTGCTTCGAAGGTTTATCATGTTACGAGCTGTTGAAAATGGACTTTAATCTCAATATCGACATCCTTCCGTTGAGGCTTCTTGTACAAAACCTTCTCGGACTAAAGTGACACTGTGTTGATTGACCGGAAATACACACTCACCTGTCCTCTCAACACATTAAACACCAGTACATTACATGATATTTGTTTCATTGTGTGCGAAGATTTAATGTTTTTAGTCTATCGGAAAATAAGCTGTGTTTAGGTCAAAAATATTATAAGAAAATGCAACATTAAACGGAACGAAATGGCAGCTTATTGCTCGTAATTTACTAAGCATGTACAGTATATAACATGCTTTTCAGTATACACTTTTATCAGATTTATGTACTGCGATTTTGGTTCACAATTAAATGTCCACATATTTGTAATATGGTTTTACCTCATAATGCCTGCAGATGCATTGTCATAATGATGATTTTTCTATGATCCTGTTAATTGTCTGAAGAGGTTTCAGATTTCACCAATGCCAAATCTGACCTTGAATACATTAGTCTTTGGATTGGACAGGGTCCTTTGCGAGTTTTTTTTTAAGTGCCTTTCAAGTCATGTTAATTTGTTGTTTACCACCAGACCAAAATTAAAAAACCCAGAGAGTGACTGTGAAGAAAAATGCTTTAAAACTACAGGGAGAAAGCTTGAGAGGAACCAGACTCCGCCGGAATGTCTGTCTTTGTCAGTAGAACTGGAGGCTATTTAACAAAAATCTAAATTAAAGCTTTTCATTATTATTATTCCGTCGATTTTTCAGGATATTCTCCTGGCATGTAGCCCCTACAATCTAGGAGCAGCATTGTTGTCATAGTTTATAGTCTTTGTCCCCAAGAGGATAAAAAATATCCATCAGAACCGTAACATGAGCGATCAGACAGGAAAAGTAGAACAATAACAGCCCAACATTCGAAGTGTCTCAATATTACCACCCATCGAGTTTTAGATAACTAACTGTCGTCTCATTAAAGCCGGACAGCACGGCTGTGGGATATCGATATGAGCTCCCGTGAGATTACTTTGCTTTTTCTATTTATTTTCTACAGCCTACTTAAAGTCTAGTGTTTCGTCCTCCATCTGTGGTTGTGCATTACATAGAACTATTAATTATTGTTTCAGGTCATCCCCTTTTACTATTTTCTTCCACCAAGTTTCTAATTAATTGCACAAAAATGTTGTTTTATTGAATGTCTAACAACTTACATGTGTAAATACTTTATATTTTATTACTTGCTTATTCAGTAAAGGATTTTTCATTAGAGCTTGATTAAATTGAGTGAAATGTGTGATAGAAATGTGTTTTGTGCTTTGCACAAATGTAGTTGCTTAAAGGTAACTTAAAGGTTAAAAGCCTTGTAGCTTAAAGGTTAGCTTCCACTGAGCTGCCACTAATCTTAACTAAAACTGGGGAAATATTCGTAGTAAACAGGTTTATAATTTTATAGATAATAGTCTTGTTTTGGTGGGAAGTCAATGCTTGCCTACTCTTGATCCATTTAGTTTGGACTGTGAGAGGAAAACATGAGCACCCGGAATAAGCCCACGCAGACATTGGGAGAACACAAAGTACCCAGATCACCCCGCCCTGCCTTGTAATCGAACGCAGGAGCTTTTTGCTGTGAGCTTATGTAGTTTACTTTTGTTGCTTCACATGTATTATTGCGTCTACTTTCCCATTCGAACACTATTGCGCTGCAGCTAGCGGTGCCTCATAGTCGTCTCTCGACAACAGCAGCTCCATTTACTTCTGAGATCAGCTCGTGTCAGCAGGGACGGTGTCCTTTCAGATTCTTCTGTTTCTCTTCCAGCAGGTGGTACCTTGTAATCAATCGATAAGACTTTCGGTTTACATCAGGGCCGATCCATCGTCATTTTAACATGCTGCGTCAACAGACACCCGAGCTGGATGACGGACGAGCGTCGCAGTTTGCAAATTCTCGCCCTTGTAATGAAAATACTTGCTTGTTGAAGCCACACAGTGGAAAACATATCATGTCTGGGCCTTTATGACTTGATGCCCCTGTTTTGAATAACCAGGCAGTGCTTAATGCGTTTTTAATAGATTTTTGGTCCCATAGCGGTGCAATAGAGAAGGGTCCGGTCCGGGGCCAGCTAACTTTGGTCGATTTGACGAGTTTTGGTGCTCCGAGCCTGCAGACATTTATCAAATATTCATTTCATGAGTCCGGCTCTGTTTACCGGTGCTGCTGCATCTTCTGCTTGTTTTTTTATCCTCATTGATCGAGTCTGTAAACATACACAAGTGACCTTAATCTGCTCATGCTGTAACGGTTTCGGCTCTCTATCACTTCATTGTTTTGCTGTCATGTGTCGGTGGAATTTTTTGTTTGTTTGTTTCTCTAAAAGTTCCTCATGATTTCCACTCATAACATGCTGGTATATGGACATCGAAAGTATGTAGACATTCCCTCCAATTTTTATTTTCATTACCACACCCTGGACATAGAGATGTTACAATCGATTATGTAAAATGATTTCAACGCCTCAACAGCGCTGAGTAATTTTGAATTCATCTGTTACTAGACACAAGCCTGAAAGTAAATAGGCCCATATTTACCGCAAGCTTTTCTGGTACCATTTTATGACTCAGCAGTTTGAAGACCAAATCCACATGATTAAAGCAATGAACTCCGACATGGTTCGTAGGAACTGGGTTTGGAGAGCAGGGAGTATAAGAGATCTAATATGAGGCACAATATTTTTTTTTTTTAAACAAATGACCTCGCTTTTCTGTGTAGTCACCACCCTTTGTGATTCATTTTCCAGTATCGTACCATTTTTTTTAATACCATCAGCAAAATGTCTGGACGAATGTAATCACCATCACTACCACATGAAAATCGCCGTCTTCTTGAAGATTCTTTTAGTTAAAATCGTTTTAGTGTAGTCTTTTAAGTATCCAATATTTGCTATAACGTGGGGTTTTGTTGTCTGGTATTGCTAAACTTTTTCAATTTCATACTTTTAATTAATTAATAATTATAAATATTAAATAAAAATACTTATCTATCTACCTACCTACCTACCTACCTACCTACCTACCTACCTACCTACCTACACATACATACATTTAATTTAAATCCTAACAGTATGAGTTGCTCTGTGTTGGGTTTTTATTTATTTATTTTTTTTAAGTAAGTTGCCAGGTTTGTCACAGAACTATTGTGAGATATGGACTGAGTACCAGAGTACCTGGAGGGTACCCACACAAGCACTGGGAGAACATGCAAACTACTCAGAACACTACGGATTGCCTTTCCCAGGCATCAATGACTGTGTTGCCCATTAAGCCACTGTACCACCTTATAAAGATTACAACTGTCAAATCATCAACTGTCAATGGCATCAGTAATACAACTTCTGTTCATTTTCTTTATTGTATGTGATGTACCTGTGCATTTAGTAATGTTTCTTTATATATTTTTGTTTAGCATTAACCGCGTACACATACCTCACAATATTTGATCTTTTTAGGTAAGTGTCCTTATATCCCCTTTTCCTCCAAGAGAGTTTTATTTAATTGATTACATGGAATGTAATTGATTTTAATTTCTTGTTTTCATCCAATTTAGCTTGATCACGTGCCTCATCAGCTCCTGGGTCACTATGAAGAAACCAAGTCAAGCCTATTCATTTGGGTAAGTGCAGAGAAGACAAATGGACTAAGGTCCTCGAACCTCATGTACAACCTCGGTTTGGGTTTCCTGTGATCCTTTGCTTGCTAGTCTTATGCTTGGTTCAGATTTTATGACAATTTCAAATAAACTATATATAGGCATGTGATGTTTATAATGTGTACACACACACACCAACCAGAAATGGCATCACAAGCCCAGGCAACACCGGGCCAAAAAGGTAGCACTAGATAAAAGGATGTTTTAGTTTGTGTCTAGACAGCCCTTCTGACTTTTTTTTATATACAGTTCCAGTACAAGACTTTTACTTAAGGCCTCTGCATTACTTCTGAAAGTAATTTTGCAAGCGTTGCATGAAGCTGACCTCACGTTCATGAACATGCGATGTGGTTATACTTTCAGTGGTGTCATTTTGCTTGTCGCATGTGCTCCACAGCTGCAGGTGATGTGACGTTTATAATGATCTCATTAGAAAACAACCGGAAAATAATGATCACTGTTATAAAAATATATGGGCATGTTTTTAATGAACAAGCTCGTAACAATCGGAGTATCTTTCTGACCTCTCAGCGAGGAATCATGAAGATGATTACTAGTTGCGCCAAGAGTCTCACTTTGTTTTCCTGACACGTGGCTTTTTTCCCCAAACCAATCAGATGCTTTGTTACATCATGACAAGGTGAATGAAGCTTCTGTGTGACATCTGTGACTGTTCGTTTTTCTGCAATTACATCACATTGTTCGCGACGCTCGCAAACATCGTCTCGGCAGGAAGTAATAGAATAGTATTTTTTAATAAAAAAATAGTCGTTGTCAAGAGAAGACGAGTTTAACGTCACATAATGTAGTGTAGAGCATATGTGAACGTCGATGTATGTCTTAGATTTTACTTGCACTATGTTCAAGCTTTACCCGCTTAACTGAATTCACGCTGACCCAGAATGCACTTCTGTCAAAGTTTTTCTTCTAGTGATAAAATGCTTTGCCATCGCAGCTACTGCAAACATAATTATTTGTTGCATCATGTACACTTATAAATTTTAACATTTGAACCTTGAATTTGGAGAACTAGCTTCTATTGAGTCCATGAATGTTTGATACAAAACCACTAAAAATAAAATGACGATCAAATTGGTTTATAAGTTTAAAACAAATCAAGGTCAGTTAAATGTTTTAACAGTTTGTCAATTTCTTTATTGACAAAGTTAATGCAATCGTTTGGCGACCCGCAACAACTTTAAATAAATAAATTGATCATTTTTTGGTTGATCTATTACTGTCTCAAACAAAAAGTAATAAAATATATGTTTTCATCCCTGTGCCCGTGTAAGTTAATTTTTATACAGTACATGTCCAATAATGAACAAAAAATGCGCTGTTAATACAAATGAGTGTGTTCTGTGTCTTTCCTCAGATTTGAGCGTTTTGAAGTGCTAGCGGTGTTTGCTTCTACTGTGCTGATTCAGCTTGGCGCCTTGTTCATTTTAAAAGAAAGGTTATAAGCTCTTATCTTATAAGCATAGACACCACAATAGACGTTCTAGTAGCATAGTAGTAGATCCACATTGCTCACTCTCCGGAAGCAGAATAAATATAATGTATGTCAATGTCATTCAATGTCATTCATGTGTCGGGAATGTGTTGGGGGGGGGGGCTTGTTGTTGTAAATCCAGTCAAGTGTTTCTGTCATTGGGACTTTATTATTTAACGCCATAAATGCGTTCAGCTCTAAACTGCTTGTACCCCTGGTGTAAGGTTTAATGTTGTTTTTGTTTGCAGTGTCGAACGGTTCATGGAGCAGCCGGAGGTGCACACGTAAGCTTACGTATACATTCTGAATATGCACAGCTACAGAAATGTGAAACTCTCTCGACGGTACAGTTCGAGTCTTAATTAAATGTCCATTCCCTTCATGGCCGGATTAAACGATTGCACAATGTCAGTTTTTTTATTCCCTCTATGTTTTAAGACGTACACATATCTGATCTGTTTTTAAATCATCGTTAGATATCTAGATAGTAAAAGATAATCACTCCATGTAGCCCTATTCACCACGACCTTGCTTAAAGCTAAAATGAACAAAATGGGTTTCAAAATGTAAATCTTTTTTTTTTTATTCGAGTTTTGTGGCCAAGCAGCACAGTGGTGAGGTGGCATTGTCGCCTCACAGCATGTAGCTTCTACTATAATCTCTCAATAGGTGCATAACATGTAAATTAAACTGCTGCCAACTCGAAACCATTCAAATAGTCCTTACTAAGTTGATTACCAATACCAGGGCACGGCAGCTAACTTCCATGTACGATCAGATAAACTTCTCATAGTGCTTAGCCTGTAATCTGCCATAATGGGGTTTCTCTGTTCGTCAGACTCAGAAGTTTAATAATCAGGTGCTCCAAACAAAAGTAGTTCTTACACTTTACAAAGCCTCACAGGCTTCTGTTCTTGTGCGGAAAATGTACAAGGTCATTTTGTGGTGCCATTCCAGACCACCTGTAATATTTAATCAACTATACTTAAACAGAATTTTGACTTGGCTTTATTACTGCGTGTGCCGAAATGTTGTGCGGGCAATAAGATTTCTTTTTTACTTGGTCCATTTTTTACAGGGGGCGTCTGCTAGTTGGAACTCTTGTAGCTTTGTTTTTTAACCTTCTGACTCTGTTGTCAGTCAAGAACAAGCCTTTCGTCTGCGTTTCTGAAGGTAAGCGTACTTCCACCCCTACTTTAGCGTCCTAGCATGTACAGTGCATGACATTCCAGCTTGACCTCCCGTTAAGCTATATCACTTTCTCCGTCATCGAGTGGGACTATAGGGTCTCCGATAGTATCCAGATCCGTATCAACATCTATCCGTGTTATAATTAATAGGCTATTGTGTGTTTCTGGTTGCTCATAAAAGTAATCAGATCTTAAAGATAATGGTGTGATGGTAATCGCAAACACTTCATATATTCTACGAGCACACAAGCCCAGAGATCCTGAATTCCTTGGTATGAAACAACATTGGTCGTCTTACCGTAGAAGAAAGAGCAGAGATGCATTGAAATTCACAGGACAACGTATTTTAAACATGTTACATAACATCTCATAAATTCAATTCTATAAGTAGATGATTTAATGTACAGCATGGAAACCTAAAACATCCAGCAGCATCATATAACATTTGTGTTATATACATGTTACATAAAATAACATGTTACACAGAAGGTTCATTTCACAGTACATTCCAAACATTATTTAAGTTAAGTGTGTTTTAGCATGTACGAATTTGTCACTACAGGAAACAGCTGCCATGGTTCTCTGACCATCTGATCAGATGACCAATCAGCTACTGTTACTTCAGTCATCAACCACAACACTTAAGTTTTCTGACTTTATCTCCTCAATTTCGTTCTTGTCTCCCCCAAAACAACAGCTGCCAGCACCAGTTGGCTCCAGGAACACGTGGCTGACCTAAGTCGAAGGTGAGCTCTCGTTTCGCTGACTCCTTTTTCTCTAGTGATCTTTATTTTCGAGTATCAAGCAATCAATTGCTACAGCTTTCACGACTCAGTGATGAAAATGCCGTACATAGGTCTGAAGATTCTGAAGCACAGTGCTAAACATTGCAAGTGCTGATCATTAAGTGTTGGTTTTGAACCTCTAATAAGTTCAGGCATCCCTGATAATTCCACTTTTGACCCTGGAAGCAGTGCTTGAGGCAAAGGTCGTAACCTGCATGGATGTTCATGACCTCCCAGCTGGTATGATTAAAGGTCAATGAGCTCGTTTGTTGTCTGATTTACCACATCGGTTTCTCTTTCATAGAAGTCTCTTCTATTTCCTCTTTTCCTCTTTTTTTCTACTCTGATGACGTGAAACACAATTCTATTTTATTTTATTTACATTTCACTAATCAGACTGAGGGTCATATCTTTAGTCACATACTTACAGCAGAAAAAGGAAGAACCAACTTCAAACCTAAATGTATTAAACATCAATATAAAAACTGGACATGCTATAATTACAAAAAAGAAAAAACAAAGAAAACAAATAAATATACCATACATACCAGACAGTTTTCACCAGACACCACTAGACTTGCCTTGCAGCAATAAAAATGAAAATAAAAAATGGACCAAAGTCTGAAAAGAAAATGGACTAAAATGTAATAGTCTGTTATTACATAACACTAACTTTTTAAAATGCTGTGAATATCTAATAAATTAAATCATTGTAATGACTTCAGTCAGTCATTACTGTAGATGTCTGTAATAGTTACAGTAACGGGTGTTGAATGATTCACCCATTAGGGGGCTCATCAGAACAAATCACGTTTGCCACATATAATTATTTTTTTAGATTACTTTTGCACACTGCTGGAGTAATTCTCTTAACACTGGATCAAAACACTAGAGGGCAGTAAGCACACATCCTTGTTCTGGCGGGCAGCCCTAGCAGTTAGGGGTTAGGTGCCTTTTCTATGGGCACTTCATTCATGACCTATTGAATTTTTAGAATCGAACCGGCAACCTTTCGATAACAAGCACTGTTTCCCCACCTACCAGGCCACAGCTGCCTGGTCGGGCATGGATTACATCCATGGTCTGATCTTCCAGTCCTTTATGTTCAGATTGTGGTCTGGATTGAGATTTTAAGTCACATAACCTCAACAGTTTGTTTACTTCGCCGTAATTCCATGTAAGCAGGCCAGGATTTTCCAACACTGGAAAACAAGCAGAGAGAATTTCCAGTATGCAGTTTCCCAGTACACCACAGAGATTAAATTACCAGGGCTTAAAAATCTGCCCATGCTACAAATGGGGTGAAGTGAAAAATGGAAAGACTTGTATCTGTGATCAGATTCCATTTATTGCTGTGTCGGAGTTGTATTGGATTATTTTATCAACAGTAGTTTAATCTGTAATCTTTTTGTATCCGGATTGTCCGGGGAATAAGGCTCTGAGATGCTTTCTTCTGTTCATCTTTTTAGAGATTCATCAGTGTTTTGTGTCTGGATATATGATCAGACGTATTTGGAACATGCTTTGTTGCACATTCGCTGTATTATAACATGCCTTGGGGGTTTCTTTAAAGCTTTTCTTCGTATCTTTTTAAATGGCTTACATTAAACCATTGTTTTTTTTCCTTTTGTCTTTGCAGCCTGTGTGGAATAATTCCAGCACTGCGCAGCGTGCTTTTACCAAGAATGAATCCATTTGTCCTGATCAACCTGGCAGGAGCTTTCGCCCTCGGAATCACATACATGGTCATTGAGCTTAAGTAAGTGTAAACTTATTGCCAAAAAAACTGAATTTTTAGGCACCTAATTATGCACTTGTAATGCAATTCATGTCATGTGATCAGTTTTTTTTTAAGACTGGCCTTATATTTGTCTCATCGATGCGACCTTCCTCCACAGAGCTTTTGCATTGGCCAATGTGCACCTGCAATTTTTTAAAGGTGTTTTTAAGTACACCTTAAAACAATGCAGACCACAAGTAGTACCGATGCTGACTATAAGGGGGAAACACTATACGCTTAAAAATGCAATGTGCATGGTTGTTTAATATTCATTTCATCACTCATTACTAAAACCGGAGAGTAAAGACAAACGCTACAAAATGCTCAAACTTGACACCTCAAACAACCACATCGGGATTTGTGCTTATAAGATGTTGACGCAGAGCTGTAAAAGAACAAATCTAATAATGAATTAGATCTAATACATTTACTTTGTGCAAAGAAAATACGAAGACAGAGTTAAACACAGACAGGAGACACTAAACTTATTATAAGTAGTCTGATTTGTTTAGAGTTAGGGTACAGCTTGAGTACCACAAATTATCTGTTATGTTGTGCTTTGAATTTCCACCTTTTGTTCGCTCCATGTTCACTTCATCATGTGACTCTTGTGATTTTACAGCAACTACAATGCTGTGGACACTGTGTCTGCTGTAGCGATTGCTCTGATGACTTTTGGGACCATGTATCCAATGAGTGTGTACAGTGGAAAAGTCCTTCTCCAGGTACGCTGCTATATGATGCACTGGTTAGTACTTAGGCATGAGGTCCCAATTAAAATATATAAATAAGTTTGACTTCTTGGCTTAGACCACACGTGCCTGCCTTCATCCATGAACTGGTTTGTTTCATTTTCTTTTCTTTTCTTTGGACCACTTTTGCAGTTCTTGTGGTATAGTACAGAGCAGTCAGTATCACAGAAAGTCACAGAAAGAACAAATAATGTTATATTTACTCATTCTAATTTGGGTGTTGGCTCTTAATTCAGAAATCCGCTCATCCCTATAGGTTCGTCTTGTCTGAAATCAGTTCATGGTGAATGGTGCCACGTGAATTTTGTAGATCAAATGTTGATATGCTTTTTAATACTTTCCTTCCCTCCCAAACAGGTACAGTGATTAACAAGGTTATTTAAGTTCCAGGGTGTATTCATGTCAAAGCCAGCCCATGTTTTACAAAATTAATGATTTCCTGCTTTTCGTGTCATACAGACCACCCCTTCTCATGTAATTGGACAACTTGACAAACTGCTTAGAGAGGTGAGTTTAAGAAAATTTGGCAACAAAGGTCAAATGAAATATGAAGTGTTAACTCTGATCATTCTGTTCATGACTGTTTTTGTTTAGGTGTCTACGCTGGATGGTGTGTTGGAAGTGCGGAATGAACACTTCTGGACTGTGGGTTTTGGCTCTCTGGTGCGTCTCAGTCTTTCTTTTATTCATCAGCTGACTATAATCCATTGACTGTGGAACCTTTTGTTAAAAACCATCTAATATGTACATTTTGTGTTATAACCAGTTCATTTTGACTTAATTTTTGTGCAAATTAAGTTGTATAAACATGATGTAGGAAAGTGAACGGATCTGATTCACCTTTTAGACAATCTGATTCACGTTATCTGACCAGTCTAGTGCGCTGTAATTTTGTGGTTTAAATGGCAAATGACCCATTTCTGATGACTGTTCCCTATGTAGACATCAAGTATCGAAGCGTTCTAGCTTTTTTGTGATTAATGGCAAGATATTCTTGCATTTATAACAAAACGAACATTTATGATGTTCGAAATGTTATGGGGTATGGGACGTTTGAAATTTCTGACACATTTATTTTATTTGCAATATTTTTAAGAAGAAAAAAAGCACATCAATTCTGGCTGAATCAAATCATCTACATTTTTTTATTTCTCAACACAGGCCGGCTCTGTCCATGTGCGCATCCGGCGAGATGCTAACGAACAGCTGGTCCTGGCACACGTCACGAACCGTCTCCACACGCTCGTCTCCACACTCACCGTCCAGATCTTCAAGGACGACTGGGCTCGTCCATCCCTTACCACCGGCTCTCTTAACCTCTCCGATATGGCCGCCTCATCCGCAAAACAACACGAAGAACTTGAGCCGCTCACCTCGACCCCATCCAAACCGAGCAGCCCACCACCCGAATTCTCCTTTAACACACCCGGCCGAAACGTGCGCCCAGTCGTTCTGCCCAACATCCATCAGCAACGTCCTTATGGCTTTGGACCTGCTTTTGGACCTTCCCCATATTCCACAATGCTCAATCAGGGCTTCACACAGCAGTTGAGTGGCCCGGGTGTTGGATTGGGGACGGGACCAAGGATTCCTTCTGTTCAAGGGTACAGGACTTCATTTCGATACAGCAGCAGTCTGCTACCTGCACAGACCAATATCTACAAGCCTTGACAAACATGCAGACTTGTAGAGGATGTGGATGACGCCATGACTGTTTGTTTATTTATTCAATATGACCAAGGGGCTTTTTGTAAAATGTATATATTTTTAATCGAGTACAAACATGGAAGACTAAGCTAAAATAATGCTTATAAATCTGCAGGGCTTTTAAGGCATATTTTTAAGCCCCAGATTGTCTCAGACTTTTCCCCCTTCAACTTGGTTCTATTCGACTACCTGATCTTATCTTTTGGGAGGGGTTTATAGAGTCTGCAGTAGCTGCTTCATCTAACCTGTAGGTTAGGCAGGACTATGTGGGGATCTGTATCATGCACGGAGAGTCATGCCCTGATCTGTTTGTCCGAAACAATTTTTCCTATTTATCCAGTTTTTTTGGATTGGCACTATGATGTACTGGTCCGTTCATTCTAGAGGCAAGGAACTAATATGACAATTCACTGTCTTCAATTAGCCTGGCTGTGTGTTTTTGAAATTGTAAGGAAACCACATAGAGTCTCGGACCACCCCGTCTGGAGATCAAACCTAAACCTAATTGATTTGTTTCATTAGTAGCCTCAAAACATTTTGTATGTAAGACAAGAATCTGAGATACCCGGAATGGCTTTCTCAGGGTGGTTATACTCTGTTCCCACCGTGAAGCATTAAGTAAATTAATCTGGCAAAATTAATAACACTAGACTGTAATTCCAACTTTTCTGTTCTTGACAGTATTGGCTCTGTAGAATGCTGGTTAATATTTCCTTAAGAGCGGTTGATAGACATGTTTTCAATTATGAGGAATGTCTGTTGTTGAGTCCTCATCAGCACAAGAATAAGTCTTGGACCAGTAGGGATTCTCATTGGCTTATTTCAAATGTTTATTTTTATGGGCTGTTTGTCATAAACAATTGAACATAACTGAACATTTTACAGACAGAATATCTTGGATACGGGATTTGCTTTTATTCATTCATTGATGAGCACAAACTCTAGCAAAGTATTTAAAAAATGAAAATAAATCAGTAAATGTACAATTTTTTATGTCTTCATTTGCGTTTTTACACGCGATGGTCACTTGCACAAACATGATCTTCATTAAAGGGTCATCACTACATTGCTTTTCTTTTTTTTACCGATCATGACCCCTACCCTGGTTACGGAAATTTGTCACTCCCGTGCCATGCATTATCTTTTATGTTTATGCAGGTGCATCTATTAGCCAGTAGTGTCTATAGGTATGAGGATCTTACATT
Source organism: Ammoglanis amapaensis (assembly GCA_028566735.1). Taxonomy (NCBI): domain Eukaryota; kingdom Metazoa; phylum Chordata; class Actinopteri; order Siluriformes; family Trichomycteridae; genus Ammoglanis; species Ammoglanis amapaensis. The sequence continues at coordinate 599,667 of JAOUQU010000025.1, forward strand.
GTGGCATCATAGCTAAATGAACAACAAACTGGTTGTTTAGATGTGAGCCGAATTCTGCTGGGCACTTGGAGGACTTGGATTCCAAATGATGAGTTTGAGATGTCAGCTTAGGTGTGCTAACGTTTTGCAGCTGTGCCACTATGATCTCGGATACAGTAGATACCAAAACGTTGGGTGAACCTTTTATTGATGGGTAAGCATGGGGAACTTTTAAGCACTGGGTGGGTTTAGGAGGTTTTGTGGTTTGTGGAAACTTGCACAAGTCTTTTTGTCATGTTGCATCAGGTTCTTCGGGCACTTTAATTTAAATCCACATGGTTTAAAACCATTTTTGTTGTCCTGTTGCATTTTCTTTGGACAGTTTTGTGCCGTCTTTCAGTCAGTCTTTCTTTTAGGGCCAATGAAGACCTTTAGAATGAACCTTGATTGTCTACCAGCCTTTTTGGATCCAAAGTGGACTAACTTTAATTCCCTTGGTTTTGTCTACGATTTTGATACAAGTTGGCCTAAACTAATAATCAGGTGTCCACTGTTGGTTTTATTTGTATATTACACTATGAAATTTGTTGGTTGATCAGTTTTTTAATTAGTAATGCAAAGAGATTGGTCTAAAGCATAGTGCCAGCTTGTTATAGAAGAGCTATGAATTCACATTTAATTATTTTCCTGAATCATCCCTGATCATGAAACCACATTTTTTTACGGATATTCCTTACAAAAATGTAATTGCTTTTATATTTTTGTTAATTATTTCACTTTGATCTCTTCATTTTTCATTGTCTTGACTCGACACTGCATGTGCATGCATGTGCATGCTTGTGCACGGTGGCAGGAAATGGAGGTTTCTCATGTCTTGTAATCAATGAAGTGGTCAAGTGCACTCAGTTGACTGATTGTCATAGCTTGCAGATGTCCAAGAATGTGACCACTGGTTTGATTATCGGTGATTGCATGAAGAGCAGCTTGTATCTGTTACCATGCACTCCAGCGTATTCAGGTGGGTTGTTCTTTGGAAACAAATTAGCAATTGTACTAAATAATATTTTATGAACGTGCATACTACATTTATTTTTATTTAGGATATAAACATCTTATCCTAATCAGGGTCTGAAGCCAATTGGACTCATATGGTGCTATGAATACCCACTGGATCTCCCAGGATATTTATAAAAAAAAATCTATAATTGGTAATCGAGTTAAAACATAAGGAGATATTGATTGTTTCACTTGTGATTTTAACAAAATATGAAAGTATGTTTTAATCCAATCTGATTTGGAGCTTTAAATCTAATATTTTCTGCAAGTTTTCCACAAGATTGAAAGTTTTGGGGGTGAATTTGTTATTGAAATTGTTTTTTTTTTACCAAGATTATTCATCAGCTCTGGCTCATGAAGGAACTGATTAAATTCCTGTTTGTGCTTAAAAAACTCTATCACACTCACTTTTGCCTTCACAACTTTATTCATTGTCTGTTTTACCACGTTTGGTTCCATGGTGAAAGGCAGAAATACCATAGACAGGTCTGCTAATGCCGTGTAGTCTCATCATGGGGCTATTTTAAAGAAACTAAAACATACAATTGTTTTTACTGCATTATTTAATATTATTATTAATACATTTGGATGTCCAGTATTGATCTATAATGTAGAAAATACATTGAATAAGGTAGTTTGTTGTAATTGGATTTTACTGAAAATCTAACTGAACGAACTGAAAATATTTTTTTTTTTTAATACTGGATGTTTTTTTTGGGTTTTGTTTTATTCTGTAAGTAATTCTGTTGAGGTTGGTAAAAATAAATCGGTGTACGGACACAATTTATTAAGTAACAATCGACATATTTGATCTACAGCTTGATTTTTAATTGTGTGAGATCTAAATCTGCCATTCTTCTACCCTTTCAAACATACTTTTCCATTTAATTACTTAATTTTACTTAATAAATATTAAGTCTTTTCCTCTTCTAAACACCACCTATGTTGCGTTGCTATTTCATTATTAGTTGTTATGTTGTGGTGCATGTAAACACGGCATTATCTGGATTTGGATTTGCACTCAAGTGAGAAAGGTTTGATGGCCAACACGGTGTGTTTTCCGTGCAGCTTTATTTACTTCATCTGTTGTGCAGCAGATGCGTTCCTAACAGCCGAAGGGGTTTCTCACGATTCCAGCTCTGAAATCAAGGATGCATGTTTGTTTACTGCTTGGATTAATGGCAGATTCCAGTTTTGCAAAGGCGTACCAAAGATGTATCTGTCTTTCATCAAGGTATCCCACATCTGTCATTCACAAGCTGAGCTTTAATGTAGTGTCCAAAAACCTTTAAAGTCCCTAAGTGCATTTATTTTTCAATCAGTGGTCTTAACTGTAACTCATAAACATGTTTTGGATGATTAGTATTAAATCCATGTATTAGCCAGACACTGGAATAGCTTCTGCTTGACCTTTTCATCCAAAAGTACGGTCCGGGCAGATTTTCTGTTCGAATCTCGGCGCTGCCATGCTGCTGGCTGCCTGCATAAACAGCTATCTGTTGACATGGACCTCTCAGAATTGAGTTAATATTACATTTGTCCAACTGATTGAGTCTGTACTGAGTTGAGACACTTAAGGTATGAACTTTCCCAAAGCTGGTCTGGATATAAACTCTTTTTGGTCAGATGCAAAGCATCAGCAGAGAGGAAGCACAATTGAATTTGGCAGGTGTAAAAAGACTAGAAAAAGTAAAAATACTCATGTTTTGTTGAATCTTTACTTGTGTATGAGTGAAATCACTTGTCTGTATTCGACTCAAGTAAAGGATAACACATAATATACTCTGAGTAAAAGTTGAAGCAGTATGCTGTTTTGTGGCTGTAAAGTTTGCGTACAAATGGTCTTTAGCGAATGTTCCTTGGCTGGAAGAAGGTGGGTGAGTTGTGTGAACCGTATTGCTCATCATGTTATGCATGGTGCATAAATCCAGCAGCTGAATGTCTACTCTTAAGCTAATCTAGTGTGTGGGGCTCTGGTTGGATTTGCTTGGTGATAAACTTGAGTAAAGTATTTATGTAAAACAAACATGGATTTAAAAACGGTTGCATGTGTCCAAATTATTGTTACTAATTTTCTGATTTTTTTAAAGAAAACAAAACAATACAAAACATGAGTTTTGTATAATATAACCAATGTCCAAAAATGAAAAACTATTATAACTATATAGTTTAAAAAAACTATTATATAACTTTTTTTTTTATATAACTTTTTTTTTTATTTTGCCCTTGGAAATAAGGCTTGTTGAGTCCCTTAGCCTCTTCAAAAAAAGGCTAAAAACACATCTGTACACTCTGGCTTTTGAAGGGGTTTGTTAACCAATATTGTTCCGATCGCTGTTTGTATGTGCTTATGTTTTTAATTATTGTATTGTATACAAATAGTGGGTTTGAGTTTGTAAATCATCTTTTTATTCTTGAAGTTGATTGGACTTTATTTAATTATTACTATATTTTATCTTTATTTCTTTGTGAAGCACTTTGTATGTTGACTTGAAAAGGTGCTATATAAATAAAATTTTACTTACTTACTTACTTACTATAACTTATTAGCGCTATTGATAGAAATGTATGAGGTTATAGAATAGAATAGAAATACTTTATTAATCCCCGGGGGGAATTTATTTCATGCAAGTTGCATGATTTCATGTAATATCTGCATTACCGACTGATATTCATATCCAATTCCCTGGTAGGACACTGTATTTGATGGCAAAATTGAATTTAATGTAAGACGGTAAGATTAGTCTAGTAGTAGAGTCTAGGAGTTCAGAATCTTAGTGCTATTGTGCTAGCAAACTACTATCGTGGTTTTTCCTATTTACTATGTCTATATATTTTTGGCTATTTTTATTCACTACTGTAACTACTATTCAATATTTGTATTTGGTAGAATGTGAACCTCATAGTTTCTCCTGAAGCGCATGCTATTTTTTGTGGTTTTGTTATAATGTTTTTTTTCCTGGAGAACTCATGTCAACATTTACCATCCAATCAAGGTTGTAATGTAAAAGAAAGAGCATGTTGTGTGTGACCTTTCATGGTGGGATGATCCCACCAGCTTGTTTAGCTGACATTATAGCCGATGTGATGTGGCAGCTGTAAAACGTTAGTGAAATGATAATGGGATGACCCCTGGCTTTCCCGTACCCTTCGCTTCTCCCACTTTACATACAAAACAGTAGAGGTTTATCTTTCCCAAGCGGACCATCACAGAAGTAGAAACACAGAATAGAAGTTGGTCCATAGATTACAGTCATGTTGAGCTGCAGCTGCAGCCTGAATGTGATGGTCTGAAGCTACTGATGAAAAATTGAAGGTTGGCGAATGAAAACATTTGGCTATTAGGAAGAGGAACCGTGGCCATTTGACTGAAGTACCAATACCATGTTTGTATGATTTGAGTTCGACCATGTGTATATAATCTACGTCTCGGATGCTTTTTAGGCATTGCAGCATCTTTTTCTTCTCCTTGCTTTAAAGCTCAACATTTGTAAATGTTTTAGTTCAAAAATGTTACTGTGTAATAGGCTTCCACTTTTGCCGTGCTTTCAGGATGACCTTCAGTTCTGCTTATGCTAGGTGTTGTATTGCAGCTGTTGTTACATTTCGTAAATTGATTCAGGCTGTTGTATTCATATTTTTGTATTCATATTCATTCATACTTCTGCAAAAGTAATATAATGTTTACCATTTTCATGGTCTGTTATCTTTTTACTTTTTATTTGTCTTAATATCCAAATCGAGGTGGGACTGATTAATTTGGCGAAAGACAAAAGCCACTGGACAGGTCCATCAAACAGACACAATGGATTTATTTTGTTTGGTCACTTGGTTGCTTCGACTGGAGGAAATCAACATCTAGATTCCACACAGAGAGGACTGGGTACACAGTTAGGGAATCTAACCCAGTAATCTGTTTTTGTTGTTGTTTGTTTGTTTGTTTGCAATAAAGTGAGCGTGATTGCCCATAGTATCACTATAAAACCCTTCCAATAAAAAGTAGTCATTTGTAAAAACTGGAAATTTATTAAATGACATTCATTGGGTTAATAAGGCGGCACGGTGGCTGAGTGGTTCAGCACTGTCGCCTCACAGCAAGAAGTCCCGGGTTCGATCCCCGGTTCGGGCTGGGGACTCTCTGTGTGGAGTTTGCATGTTCTCCCCGTGTCAGCGTGGGTTTCCTCCGGGTACTCCGGTTTCCTCCCACAGTCCAAAAACATGCACCAGGTTGATCAGAAATGTGAAAATTGTCCTGTGTGTGTGTCCCGGAAATGTATGTGTGTCCTGCAACAGACCTGTTCAGGTGTTTAGTGTATCCGGGCAGTGTGTGGCGGAGTGTAAAACTCACTAATGGATGGATGGATGAAAGATAAATAAATAAATAACCACAACAATCTAAAATGGAGAAACTTGGAGAACTCGGACAAGCTGCCAATCCACCTACTGCATGCTTCTTTTCGTGCACCTGATATGCTCACCTGGTCGGTCTGGAGGCTGAGCGCGGTCCCGTACCTGCAGTAGGTGACGAAATGCTCGCAGTTATTCCACAGGAGACTGTACCGCACGTGCACGCGCTCCGCGAGACGCTCGGCCCGCTGCGCCACCTGCTCGGCCGGTATGGCGCGCGCGCTCACGCGCCGGTCCAGCTCGTTGACGCGCAGCGCGGCCCCGTGCGCGAAGTCCGACACCGAGTCCATGCGCACTCTCGCGCGCCGGCTCACGCAGCCCAGGATGAGTCGCGTGTTGGTAACGGCGGGCGCGGGCGGCGACAAGATGTCCGGCATCAGGTGCGCCACGCGGTCCTGGCCCAGGTAAATCCCGCTGTGCACGAACAGCGTGCGTTCCACCTCCAGCACGTCACCGCGATGTAGCGCGGGCACGGCCTGAACCGGGGCGCGCGACCGATTCCGCCGCCACGGCCACGCGCTTTTGAGCGCGCTCACGTTGTAGAAAAGAAAGAGCTTGTGCAGCACGAGCAGCAGCGAGTCGTACATGACTGGGATCGGTGGTGGCGCGCGCGAGCGCGCGTGTGTCCCGGCTTTATTTATATATACACACGCACACGTACAGCGCGCGCGAGGCGGGGACCGATCTGATTGGTCGGATTCCTGTTAACACAAACGCTACAGGTGTTGCCAAATATGATAAACTTTTGTTTATACAAACAAATGTACACCACTTTATACATTATGTTACTTTATTTGTGCTAAATAGAAACGTCTCTCTCTCTTTCTCACACACACACACACGCACACACACACACCTGACCAATGACCTGGCCATGATTTGGTAATCTTTTATCTAAAGACACTGATAATTACAACATAACACAACTGACCAGCAACAAACAACACTGACCAACACTTAAGCACAGTAACCAACACTGACCAACATCAACCAGTACTAACCAACAGTAACTAATATTGACCAAACACCAACCAATACTGACCAACACCAACAAATATTGACCAATCACCAACCAATACTGACCAACAACAACCAATACTGACCAACACCATCCAATACTGACCAACACCAACCAATACTGACCAACACCAACCAATACTGACCAACACCAACCAATAGTGACCAACACCAACAAACATTGACCAACACCAACCAATTTCTGACCAAAGCCAATAAATAATGCCCAACATTTACCCTGCACTAAAGCACACTAAACAAACACTGACTAACACAAACAAAACAACTTCGACCCACTCTGAAAAACAGAAACCAGTATTGACCGAATACAACCAATAATGACCAAAACTCACCAATAATAACCAACACCACCAAATAAATACTGACCAACACAGAACCACACTTGCCTACTCCAATCGATAGTGAACCACACTGACCTAGAATGAACTCAATGGCCGAGATGTTAATAAGGTGACGGGCGGGAGGTTATTAAGAGAGTGTTCTCTGTTAATTACCTTATACAAAAGGTCCCCCACGGGTTCATTAATGCCCCCCTTTATTCCCCTAATGCCCCCTGTTCTTATCACCAACTGCTGATGTGCATCAGAAAAGGAGCTTCAACATCGACCACTTAACATCACAATTGATTTGAATCACCTGGACTGTGTTCTGGTCAGGGTCCAGACCTATCTGTGTAAAGAACAAAGGGATAAGAAAAAGTATGTGACCCCTTGGTTTGTGCTATTTCTGCTGTACGGGTTCACTTCTCAGACATCTGATAGCCCCTTTGATGATCTCAAGGAGCCACCATTGCACAACAATGACGGGTCTCTGATTTTCCAGACTAGTTAACACGAGGTCTGGTGATCGTATATCTCAGACTGCACTGGATGACCTAAATTTCAGCAACCAAAGAATCTTCTCAAGGGCTTTCACACTGGGCATTCCTTCAGAATCTTCCTTGGCAAAAGAACAAGGTCGTGTGGAGGACAGTCGGAGTTCAGTGAACGTTGTTCCGTTTTCTTCTGTTGCTTTTTATTTTACTGCAGTAGTTCAGTTTGGTCTGTAGTAGAACCGGACCCACTCCATCTAAAACTTTGTCTGGGTCATTAGGTCCAGTTCCACCTGGTCCATCCATTTAACCACAGTACTCATTTTAACCTCTAGAGACCCTGCAACCTCATATGAGGACATTACATTTCTGGTTCTCTGCACCATTCTACCTGATTTTTTTAAATGGTTTCCTCTTTGGCCTTATTTGGAGACACTGCCCGTACCACCTAGTGGTCATATGACAACATAACACTCAATTGATTAAATTATTTTCAACAGTGACTTATTTATGTACAATAACATGATCACTTTTGTTTATGTGTTCTAATGTTTACAATTTCAATCAAACAGTTTTGTTCTTGTTAGCCAATTGTTTCTTTATTTTCGACCTACTGTTTCCATACGAGGACGTTGTACATGAAGCCGTTTTTAGAAAAAAACAAAGACAAATTATAATTTTTATGCTTGTTTGGTCCTACTAATCACAAATAGCTAGACGGCGATTCGTAACTCTTTTTTACTCAGCTATCATCAGAACATCATCGTTACTCCCAGAATAAATATATCCATATATCAAATATATCATATTTTCTTATTTTAGGGATCTTGTGTTCTATTTAGGGTCTATCATTATTGTGGGGTGTGATATCAATGATTTAGAGGCCTGATCTATTTGCTTTAGGGTTTTGTGTTCTTTTATTTGGGCTCTGATTTGTTTCGTGTCAGAAGGTGGATGTCTTCATGATAAATATATTATATCATCATCATATTATTCATGGTAAATCCAGAACTAGTTTTCGGGTACAGAGATAACCATTTGTGTTCTATCTGTAAAACATGACAGTGTCCGTTTATTCGTTACGTGTTTATAAGGTTCAGACTGAATGTTTCTATTAATTTATATAATTTTAGCGTGTTGTTGCCAGTATTAATATTTTGTTCAATTTGTGTTTATACTGTATTGGCCCGAATCTAAGCTGCACCTTTAATTTTGAGAGGGATTCAGAAATAAAAGATAAAAATTAAGAGAATAAAACTTGATCTAGTATTTTATTCTCTTTGGACTGGTGTGGTGGATGAGGCGGGCGGTGCCGGGGGCGCCCTCGGTAAGAACGGAGACACGGAATGACCAGAGGAGGCGATGTTGTCTGGGTCGGTATGAGATGATAATAAACCCAATAATCACTTATTCAACAATCCAAACATGAGCATCATTGTTGCATCATAACATGTTGTGTTATAAATGTTGCATCATAACATGTTGTGTTATAA